>NEWO01000497.1:195111-253875 GCA_003013225.1 Phalaenopsis aphrodite | reverse complement strand
GGGCAATGACGCCAAAAACTTGATCCTGATAATTTTTATATGTAAGGATTTATGAAGTTGACACCACTTCTTGAAGATTTTAATCCCCGACAACGAAGCCAAAAACTTGATCTCGACTTTTACGACAATAGTCCAAAGTATGTGTGGTTATATTCTCAATTTTCTTTATTTATATTTCTTTCTTTACAAGGGTGACAAAAAACTTCACTCCGAAGCAAATAAGAGTGCAACTATCATATTTAAATATTGGGATACTGTGTAATTATGTGTATCATTATCAAGTAACATAAGACTTTTTTATTAAGCCCTGAATATCGAACCCATTGAGAGAATTACAATTTTTTAAGAAGAAATTAAATAACAAACTTTTTTTTGAAAAATATTCTTACTCAAACTATATATGCTATAATAGGAATGAAAGTCTGATTCTTTTTAGTAATTTTTGATAATTGAAAATAAACAACTTATTAAATTTAACTAAATTTTTGTAAGATGAAAGCAATATAAATAAAATATTTTTTTCCTTATTGACTCCAACGGATAAGATTAGAAAGAGTTGCTTAGAATGGTTTGGCCACATTAATTGTTGACCATCAGATGACTCTGTCAGGAGAGTTGATGTTCTACATTTGACTTATGTTAAGAAAGGTAAAGGTAGATCTTAAATGAGTTGGGCATGTTGTACAAAAAATTATCTGAAGTTCTTAGAATTAAATGAAGATGTGACACTCAATAAGATATAATGAATAAAAAGATTCTTGTATTACATAGTAAGACAAACGCTTGTTGTTGTATCAAACCGAAATCAGTCTTAAAGGTTAAGCTTGATTTTAGCAACTAGTTTAGTTTAACCATTTAAAATGTGGGTATTGTGCATTTGGGCTTAGGTTAAGGGTACCCATATATTTTGACTAAATTGATGAACATAGCGGGGTTAAAATGGGTTGAAGTGAACAAAATTTATATTTTTAATACCTTTCGCTATAATCACTTCCAAGAGCTTAACTAGATTTGGCTGATTGGTTAATTTAGAGCACAAAAGAAGTGGATGATCCATTTCTTGCTAAATTTTGACTTGTTTAACCAAATATGGTTAAATACATGGTCAAATAAGTTTGTTCCAACACTCATTCTAAGAAAACTCCATGTCCAATTGATTTTACTAATTTGGCTCATTTAGACCTTTCAAGGTCATATGAATTCAATTTGATTGAATTTGTTAAATTAGAACTAGTTAACTTAACCAATAGATAATTTATTAATGAATTAATGACAATTGGTCACTCAAATCTTTTCATAATCTAGTTGATCAAAATACCCTATTTGATTTCCATAATCTATCTGAGTCAAATTGAAGTGAAAGGGGAATCAATCCAATTTGATTTTGCGATTTTTATGTATAAGTACAGTTAATTTCAATTCACATTTAGTCTAATTAGTGCAATGTATTGCAATTCAAATGGAGATTATGAGATGCAAGCTATTTAATACTTAATTATATGACTATTTTTTTTTCTTAAGAAATTACTTTTGATCTTATATAGTTCTAAGAAGAGTGTTTGTCTACTTTATAATAAAATAGACCCTTCACTCTATTATGAAATGATTGAATATCCATATAATTTTTTTTTGAATTTATTTAATTTTTTATGGCGTGGTATTGCAAAAATCTTGAATTAATTAGTCATATCTATTATATTATTATTGTTGGACTAAACTCCACTGGTGATAGTCATTTAATTAAACATTATTGTGTTATATCTATTAGATTGAACTCTATTAAGCTATAGATATTAGATTGCAATCTACTATAATATAATTACTAGATTGCACTATATTATTTAAATAGCTATTTTGTACCATTGTATTACTTCATAATGTTCTATGTTATTGCTATTATATTTACACTTTACTTTCTCAATCTTATAGTATGTTATAATAAAGCTATTTACTTGACTTTTGTTAAGAGGTAAATTATGTTCAAGTCTACTTTGAATCATAATTGAACATTCTTAGCATAAGCTTTGAACGTAAGGTGAATTTGTCGGGCATATATTCAAATCCTTTTAGGAACTTATTCAAATATTATTTAAGTCAATTTTAATCATGTTGGTTTTTAAAAAGTATGGGTAATCCAGCCTATGATAAAGTTTCTTCTTAAATAAATAAAATTATTTGACGCAATATTAAACTATTATAGTCAAATAAACTTGTAATTAAATTATTGTTAACCCACTAACATTATTGTTTTAGCGCTTATAATTATAGGTTGGGCTGGGCTCGGATTGGCCCAAACTGGTAGATGGGCATTTCTTCACCCATCGACAGGCTCTATGCTTAACGTTCGACGACCTACAAAAATTACATTAAGGAGTTGTTTTATTTGTTAAAAAAAGTAATGTAGTGTAGAATGAATATAATACAGAAGTAATGTATTTTATTTGAAATATTTTATTTTTTTGTTTCAATATAAAATAAACCTGTGATTATATATTTTTTGTTTCAAAATAAATTAAAAATAATTTATTTTATATTATATCAGATATTATTGATGTGTGTCGGGGGCATCCATCAACAATGACCGGTTGCGGTGACGGGCGATAGTTGTGGTGGAGGGCAGTGTCACTTGCAGCAGGTGGTGGCGCCAGACAGTGCTGTGGGTGGCACCGCCAACGTGGGCATTGGCTATTGGTTGGCGGCGTCAAAAAGCAGCAGCGACAAGTGCTAGAGGCAACCGGCGGCGGTGACGAGATATAGGTGGGGTTGTGGCAGATGCCAAAGACGCCAGTTGGAGGCGGGTGGCAGGCAACTGTGGGGGACGGTGGTGGGTAGTTAGTGGCGTTGGAAGGGTAACATCAATGGGCGAATCGATGGGCATTTAGAGGCGGCGGCTAGCGGAGAGCGGCTATCTGATAATATTTTATATTAATGAATTATAAAAATCTCAAATTTAATCAAATCAACCGAATTTTATATTGAGTCAAAATTAATTAAGATATAAACTTGAAATTGATTGGCACTATAAATTGTAGTTATAATTCTTCATATAAAAGACTTAATTTTTAAATTTCATGTAAAAAACTTATAATACAGTTTAAGTTCTCCAATTCAAACAGCCCTTCAAATAAAATGACCTCCTTGAGCACAAGGAGGAAACAGAACCTAAAAAAATTTCTGCACTTTAAAGTTCTTTTAAACCAAACGGCCCTAGAGGTAGCAGAATCGATATAATCGACTGCACACAACTGTAGCACATGCCCTCTCACCTTCTCACCCGCGCTTGGCGGCGTCTCTGTGATTTGCGGTACCTTTTCTCGTATTTATTCTACAGCTCCTTATCTGTGGCTCTACCATGGCTCCGCGCGCTGCATCTGATAGCCGTCGCCGTCTCCACCTCATTTAGCGTGTCCTGTGCTCTTTTCATCCTGTAAAACCATTTGTCAATTATTTTCCTCTTATAGTGCTCGTAAGGAAATCGAAGGGAGTTCGGCCGGTCTGGTTTTAGGTCATTAATTGCAGATCTAATAGAACATCGGTGCACGCGAGGGTGCATCTTTTCCGCGGGTTGCCATCTTGGATTTGATATGGAGGAGAGTTTCAATTGGGGCGCCTGCCGCGCCATACTCGCCATTCTCCAGTGGTGGGGATTCAACGTCACGGTTATCATCATGAACAAGTGGATCTTCCAGGTGCTTCTCATGAGCTGGTTCTTGCAGCAGATTTTAATCAATTATACTTGGTTTTTGCTTTTCCGCATACCAAATCTCTTTTTTTAGGGTTTGTTATTTGTGTCGGCTCTCATACTTGATCGGTGACTTTTTTATTGGGGAATTACTTATCCCTGTTTGATTTCGTCATATCCTTTTACCGTTTTTGTTTTATGCATGTAGTGAAAATGGTGTCTTTTGTTTCTGCTGCTATGTGAATTACCTATTTCAGATTTAGCTGGTTTGTTTTTTAACTGAAAAGAGGCTAATTTGTGGCTCGGCTAGTGGAGAAAAACGGAAAAATTGGTAGGTGGGGGTGGAGATTGTCTGTATTTCTCAGGAAGGTCATATGCGGAATCAGGACACTTGTTTCAAAGCTTAACCATAGTTAAATGATTGATTTAGAGGTTGGTGGTTTGATATCAGATAAGATGAGGATAATTTTGAATGTAGAGAGTAATGTGAGAAACCTGATTTCTTTTTAAAAGGGATAAAAAAAAAATTCCGAAATGCAAGTTAGATTTTGATGTTATATCTTTGCTCAGTTTTACTTTCCCTTTTAACTGTAAATTCACTGCTTCTTGGTATGTTAATTTAACTTTTTGTGGCTGTTCTGTCATAAGTTAGCATGTTTCTATCTGTTGTTTCTCTTGATGTAGGAGTTTGAGATGTATTCTAGAAACAATTGTTTAAGAGAGTAGTTTGCATTTATCTTTCTAATAATATATCTACTTTGTGATTTATATAATGACCATAGGAGGGATTAGTCTCCTTTGTTACATTTTTGAAGACTTGATTCTATGTGCATGAAAATTATTGAAAATGCTGGTCATAGTCATCATTTCTGCTCTATTGAGTCTCCTGTCCATTATTCGGTTTTAAATAGCATATATATATTTTTTATCATTTAATGTAACTATTCTTGAATCAAATTTGCTGTTTAAAGTGGTTAGCATATTAATACAACATTTGAAAATTGAAACATCAAAATTATTTGCACACACTTTGAAACTGGAATGATAACATCTATAACTAGGTAGATACTTATACCGTAGATTCAAGTCGATCAATAGTCACTTGAATTTCAATTGAGTTGAAATTGATTTTATGGTTAATCAAATATGAGTAGCTTTAAGCTAATTTGATGCGACTATGTATCAATTCGATAAACTACACTTATACATGTATTTGTATCACACACTCTCTTTCACAAAAGGACGCCATATATTGCTTAAAGGAAATTTACAATTTATTTACTTATTAGTCACTAATGGAAGGGTCCATTTTAGTTGCACCAAGCATTTTTGTAACAACCAAAATCTTGTCCCCTTCCACAAATCTTAAAACAATGCATTTGAAATAATGATTTTCTTTGCTTTGTATCAAAATGCACTTTATACCATGTGACCTTTATCAAACTATAGTTCTTACTAAATATATGAAGTAAATAATCTATTATGGACTAGTAAAGCTTCTGTCATTTCTATTATAATTAGATTGTCGTGGCTTGGCTAAATGCTAAGGGAAAAAGCAAGCTTTTCGGCACAAGTTTTTTAAGTTACACTGCATTAGTACACCAAATTAATGTGCTTACATGGTTCTAGGCTAAACGAAACATCTATCCTAGTTCCTAGTCATCCTAAAACCAAATTTTCTCTACCCCAACAATTGTTTTAGCAATTTTAGGTTCGGAAAAAAAAATGTTTACCTACAAATTTGGAAGTGAAACAAGTACATCAATGAATTATAGTAGTCTTTTTAGAATCTGACTAGTTTTAAGGATCTCAAAATATAAAATATGCCACTAGTCTTTTTTCATTATCCACATTTTCTTATTGAAGTTTGCTATGACACCCAAGGAGGGGGATTGGGGGGTGAATTGGCTGTGCATAAAGTTATCTTAAATTAAAACTTTGTTAATTTAAGGTTTAAGGTAAAATTAATGCTGTGATTGAGTTGTAATTGCTAAAATATATAATAAGCTCAAGTGCACAATAAAAAAGTAAGAGATAAGAGATAAAGATCTTTACATGATTTGACCATTCACCTGACCTATATTCATATGTAGCAAACTCCTGGATAAGATTCTATACTAAACTTGCTCTCCCCGAGTGAATAAAAAAACTCATGCAAATATTGCTTATCACGAGTGAGCACATAACCTTCACAGCAGCACTCTTCACAGGTGAGCACAAAATTCTCACAAATAAGGTTCAACAAAAAGGGAAAAGAATAATGGATTCTCTTACAAAAGGATCACAATATTTTGCTCACACAATCTCTAATCAATAAATAAATTAACAAAGACAAATCTTGCTCATAATTTTTGTTTTGTTTTTGTTTTTTAATAATTAGAATCAATGATGATGACTTTTAGAAAATTTAAGCAAAATCAGTTTTAAACATAATGCATAAATATGCATAAACAAATGATGATTAAATAAAAATTAAATGTTAGATTTTTACTACTAAGATGAAACTTTTTTTTTTATATAGAACAATCTTATTTGAAGGAATTAACTCATGCTCCCATGATTTGAGTAAACATTATACTTTTCAACTTCAACCAAGATCAGGAGAGTTTTTCAAGAGATTGGAAAGATTAGCCTTAAAGCCTTAGAGAATTTGATTGTCTTTCTTTGCATGGGCTAAGGTAAAAGTTAAGGTATGAAATTTCCTTGTGTTTCTCCTCAAGCAAATGAGTTTGCAAGTATGAGAGAAACGATGAAGAAAATTCGGCCAAATGAGCTGATGGAGACTTGAAATTTTGGCCAAGACACAATTGCAAATGATTATTTGGTTTGGTAAAATTATTCATGAAGAATGCTTTTGGAGAGAAATTTATTTATGATGTTTTTCAAGATTGGATCCTATTATTTTTTTGGAAATAAAATATCCTAAGATTTGTTTAGGTGGTCGGCCCTAGCATTTCCAATTTGATCATGATTTTGTTTAAAAAATAATGAGTACTTAATTTAATCTAATTTGAATAATTTAAAGAATTTTCTTTTATAAAAGTATTGAAATTTTAAATTTAGCAGGAAAATAAAGATGAAATTAATTTAAATTTAATAGTTATTAATTTAAACTTAATAGTTATTAATTTAAACAATAACCTAATTAGTTAAAAAAAGGAAGAAGAGCCCAACACATTCCATAATTTGTTTAATTGAATTGAATTAATTAACGTAATTAAGTTAATAAAAATAGGATAGTGGGAGGAATGATCAAAATTTTTCCATGCGGATATAATTGAGTTGATTTAAATTAATTCCTTTAATTAAATGAAAGAGGGAATATTAGGAAACAAAACAAACTTTAAGGATATGAATCATTTTAAAATTTGAAATTTAATATAGATATATATATATATATATATATATATATATATATATATATGGAAATTCGACCTTTCAAAATTGGGTTTAAGTAATTTTGGTAGGTTGTTATGACATTTAATTCAAAATTTAAATTTAGTATTTGATATATAATTTGGAAAACCTCATGACATGAAAATAATTAGATTAATTAAACAAAATCAAGAGAAAAATTTTCATTAAAATTTTGGCAATATAAAAATTTTCATGATAAATTTTTCTTGAATTATTTAGGAGAGATAATTAATTAATCTAAAATTATTCAGGAGATAGAATATTCCAATTTCAATTATTCTAAAAGAATAATTCTCATACATTGATAATTTAAAAATTAAATAATTGATAAATAAAAGTTATATATCATAAAAAGATGCAAGTAAGTAATTAATTATCTAAATATAATTTTGATGGAATAGTTTAATGAAATGAAAATAATTTTTATTATTAAAAATTCTAAATAAAATATAAAAAAATATATGAAATGATTTTAATAGTAATTTTGATTTATTATGAGCTTTTTTATTTTGTTAATTCATGTAAGATTTAAAGAACTGACACAAATTCAGCCCAAACTCAATCCAAGTGCTGATCTAAACCAAAGTTGTTGTTGAATTTAATTTGGTGATTTTTTTCTGTAATATTTGTAGCATAAGTATTAATATCATCCACACATACATTTGTTATTATCAAAATCTAACATGACACAGTATTATGACTCATAGACTAATAGTCTCCAATTTTTTTCATGATGACATAAATATTGTTGGCTTTATGGATGAAGGCGTAAAATTACTTTTTTTCATGCTTTTAACATGTTCATACCATAAATAATTATAAGTAAAAGCTAAAAAATTGTATGCATGTCGAACATGATAGTAAGTTCTCCCACACTTTGGTGGGACAAAGGCTTGTTATTGTTGTGATAGAACTTGGTAGTAAGTGTTCCCTCTAAATATGTGCTTGTGGAAAATGATACTAAGTTCCCCTTAAATAGGTGCTTGTAAAAATATAAAGATCAACATTTTTTTCCAATTTCATTTTCCTCCCCCTTCTGACAATATAAAAGTTGTGAAAGTAGAAATAATTTTTTTCAGAGATTTCTTAGGGCACTTACATATAAGTCAATTATTTTAAGTATATTTTTAAGTGAACAAAATTTATCATGACTAAGTGGCTTTGTAAATAAATCCACTAATTGATTTTCAATGTCAATGAATTGAATATTAAAATTTCTTTTTGTCAGATTATTTCTAATGAAGTGATGATTGTATTTTATTTTTGTGTATATTGGATTCTTAATAATATAAATAATACTAGTATTGTCACACAATATTGGTTGGTGTCCAAATGCAGACCAAAATCAGAAAGTTGTTGCTTCAGCCATATGACTTGGGCAACATAACTTCCTACAATAATGTACTCTGCCTAAATAGTGCTATTAAATTTTATTTTTTACTAGTCCGAAACATTAAAAAGCATATGAATTCACAAGTTATGAAAGTGTCTTTTCTATCTACTCTATAACTAGGAAAATCAAAATCTGATTACCCGACTAAATTAAAAGATGCACCCTTTCTAGGATACTAAATCCTTAATATAGGTCTTCTATAAGATACTTAAAGATCATTTTTACTTCAACTAGGCGTGTCTCTTTAGGTTTTGTTTGGAAGTGTGCATATAAACATATATTAGTTAAATATAGTTATGAACCAATCATACCTCTATATTTTTAAGGTCTAAGAATTTTACATTTGATTCCTTATCCAATTGAGTTGTAGGGCATATGGGCTTGTTTGCATTCTTATATCATTTCTAGTCAATTTTTTAGTATACTTGGTTTGACTTAGGAATTTCTCTTCTTTTTTAATTCACATTAAAGTCTAAAAAATATGTCAATTTCTATATAAAATATCTCGAACTTCTAATTTTCCAAATTTCTACTATGATCACTTTGGATTTTTGTAATATTACAATTGAATTTATTTTGCACCCATATAGCAAAGATTTTAAATTTAGTAAATGAATTTTTTTTATGATTGAATGATTTTATTCATGTAAATTGTGTATAGCCATTTACACCTATAAACCCATTAGATTTTTCTCCTAAACTAGTGATGCTAACAAGTCCAAAGGATCCATATGCAGAATTTTTAAGGGTCTAGAGGTGACTATCTCCTTAGTGGAGTGGAAAGATGATCTAACATGTTTTCTTAGATGACAAGCATCATATAGGTGATCATTGGCAAATTCTAGTTTAGATGTTCTTCTAAACAAATTTAATTGCACGATATTCCTAAGATTGTTCATACTAGCATGATATAGTCTTTTGTGCCTCAACAAAGACTCATCTAAAGTAGTTTTAAGGCAACAAAAGTTTTTGGATTGTTGCACATTATCCAAATAAAGATATAAATGATATTAATGTTAGAATTTTAAAATAAATTTTACCATTTAAATTCAATAAATATTTTTAAAACAAAAATTAATATCAAACCTTTTGTCTCATTGTTGACTATTACTTAGCAGGTTATATTTTAATTTATCAGCTAACCTAACCTTTTTCAATAACAAATGAATCTTTCTGGCCAACAATATTTGAGGCAATTATTTTCCGCATAGTATTATCACCAAGCACCACTTCTTTGGCTATTTAAATTCCGGTACTAAGAATTTACTTTTGTCTCCAATCATATGCCCAAATCAATCATTTGTTATCTAAATATCACATGCCTTTACCGACCCTAATGTGAAGGCATTCCTGCACATAAAATTAGTTAGTAATTTTAGGAACCCGAACAATTATGGGTCCCTTCTAAGAGATAGAAGCATATGTGTTGTGATGAATTTAACATTTTTTGCTTTTCTTTTGAATATGTTCACGTGAAATGTATGTGGGCATAATGATGTAATGTGTCAACAACTCTCAAGAATAATAGGTAGTGCTAGGTAATGCATGCATAAATTTTTTGTATTTAAAGTTCTTTCTAAAAGAAAATGGTCTTATAGTTGTCACTCGAGGTGGTTCAAATTGTGGTGTAGGATTTGAGTCTAGCTTTCTAAGTTCTAACATTTCTTTTTTAAGATCCTTATTTGCACTTTTAGTTATTTTTGCATCTTTTAACTTATGCGTTTGTACTTGAAGACTTTCAAACCTACTTTCTAAATCATGATGTGCTTCTTCTACTTCAGAATGAAACGACAACAAAAACAAAAAAAACTTTTATTCGGCTAAGTGGAGTCGACTGCATGAATCCTTTTTTGACCATTGCATCCTTTTGAATGTCATATTTTCGTTTAATTCTAGTAAATTAAGAACATTTTTATACGATATGCACAAGCCTTCTTGTTCTACCTCTGCCTTTCTTAACATAAGTCGAATCTAAAACATCTACTCTCCTAATCAAATCATCAGATGGTCGACGTTCAATGTGACCAAGCCATCTAAGACTGCTCTCTCTAATTTCGTCTGCCACTGGAGTTGCACCAACCCTATCACGGATATATTCATTTCGCATTTCGTTTCTAAGTGTAAAACCACTCATCCACCTATGTACTCTCATCTCAGCAACACTTCACTTAGTTTTATGCTTCTCTTTTAAAGGCCAACATTCAACACCATAGAGCATTACAGGTCTCACCACCATCTATAAAATTTTCCTTTCAGTTTAAGTTGTTTTTTCTATCACACAATAGGCTTGAAGCACCCCACTTCAACGAACCAACTTGAATTCTACTAATAACATCCCCATCTATATCACCATCACTTTGAACAATAGACTCGAGATATCTAAACTCGAGATATCTAAAGTGTGCACACCTTTTAATAATTTGATCGCCCATAGTTACAACTCTGTTACTAGAGCTACTAGAACTAAAATTACATTCCATGTATTCAGTTTTAGTTCTACTCAAATGAAGATCTTGAGACTCCAATGTAGACCTCCATAATTCAAGATTTTCCTGAATTTTTTCTCTAGATTTATCCACGAGAAGTATATCATCAGCGAAAAGCATACACCAAGGTACATCCTCCTGTAAATGTCCAGTAAGAGCATCCATAATTAAAACAAAATATATGGGCTTAAAGCCAATCCCTAATGTAATCCAATTGAAATAGGAAAATATTTGGTTAGTCTATCAGTTCGAACACAAGTAACAACTCTATTATACATATCTTTAGTGACTTGAATATAAGTCATATCAACACATTTTTTCTCTAGAACTCTCCAAAGGATATCTCTTGGAACCTTATTGTAAGTTTTTTTCTAAATCATTAAAAATCATATGTAGATCCTACTTATTCTCTCTAAATTTCTTCATCAAACCTGTCAATAAATGAATAGTTTCCATAGTAGATCTGCCCGACATAAATCCAAATTGATTATGAGAAATCTTTGTAATACGTCTTAACCTATGCTCAATTACCCTCCCATAATTTTAAAGTATGACACATCAACTTAATTCCTCTATAATTTGCATACTTTTGAGCATCCTCTTTATTCTTAAAGATGGGGACCAAAATACTCTTCTTCCACTTTTCTGACATCTTTTTAGTTTTTAAAATAATATTAAAGAGTTTAGTCAGCCAAGAAACTCCCTAAATCTCCTATTTATTTCCACACTTCAATTGGGATATCATCAGGTCCTGCAGACATTCCACCTTTGGTTCTCTTTATAGTCATAAAACTTCTTTTAAACTAATGCAATGGTAAAAATAAATCATTTTAATTTTATTAACGATATTAAGATTACTAAGGTCGATCGTATTTTCAGAAACTTCATTAAAAAGTTTTATCAAAATAACTCAGCCACCTATGTTGAATATCTTTTTCTAAAAAAATCACATTTTTGATTTTCATCTTCTACTTCAGAATGCATGAGATTTTTATTTGCAAGCTATACTTTCACTTTATTTGAATCATGTATTACCTGGGTGCTTTTTTTTTTAAATGACGCAAAGTCTCTTTTTAAAAGAAATATATATATATTTTTTCTTTGCAATTTTAACTGATGAATGCACTTCTTCAATAAAGGTAACATGTTCATCGTACTAAAATTTCATGCCTATTTAGTCTTTGATTCATTTAATTTGTCATCTGCATTTGGCCATTGATTTGAAACTTCCCTTTCTATTTTGGTCTCCAATGAGCCTGAATTCGAGTTTGTCTAGAAGTCTCTTTGCACTCTTTTTTTATTTCCAATGAGGTCACTTCTTTCCTTTTACATGACTTTAGAGTGAGAATTTTAAAGTTTGCATAATCTGGTTTGATGTGACTTGATTTTTTAGACTCAAAATAAATAATGTTAGATGGATATTTATTATTATTTTACCTTTCTTCCTATTAATTTTTTTTATTATTTTTTAGGGAATAAAATTGCTTGGTCATGAAGGCGATGTCATTGTCCTCTCCATTATCCAAATTTGCTTGATTTTTTCAGCTTTGAGTGCAATCATTTTCCTTTCTTCTTTTTACTAAATTTGTCTGTCTTTGTGTGATTTTCTATTCATAAATTATTAGAGACCCAAGAAGATAAATTTTTTTATCCCAAAATTACAGTAACTTTGATATCCCAAGATTCAAACAAATATTTTAAAATTTTATTTACTCGTTCAACAGTAGTAAAATCTTTACCAAGTGCATGTAAAGATGTAACAATTCTAGTAAATTGAGTGTACATGTAAAAAATGCTTTAATTTGGTTGCATGTGGAAAAAATTACACTCATAAAACATATAGTTTCTGCATGATTGTTTGACCTCACTTATATCCTCTTAAGTAATACAATTTTGGTCTCAGTTGTCTTTTCCAGTTTTATAGCTTAAAATACACGCAATCGTCTGACTTCAAAGCACATAAAAAGCACTTCAAATATTTTTCTTTCAGTTGTGTTAGTTCTTTTTTCTCATTATTCCATTCATTAAACAGGATGTTCACATTCAAATCATTTTTATGTTTTACAGGCGGAGAATAGTTTTCCTGAACAATATCATATATTTTAAAATTAATAGATTGTGTGAAGGTTAACAGGTGAATTTTCCAGAAATCAAATGAAATTTCATCAAACAGTTGGGATTCGGCAATAAAATACCATTCCAAAACGTTATAATTTCTGAAGTGCGCCATAGGTGGATCTTCATAAAGTGTTCAAACCTAATAAATATGATTTTTTTTTGCTACCAATTGAAGGTTGTTATGGCACCTAAGAGGGGGATGAATTGTCTGTGTAAAAAAATTAACTTAAATTTAAAATTTTATGAATTTTCTGTTGTTGAAAATTTATGTTGTGAATAAGTTATAATGGTTAGAATAATTTATAAACATAAGCGCACAAAAAAAAAAAAAAAAAAAAAAAAGAAGAGACAAGAGGCATTAGATTTTTCTATGTTTTGGCCTACATCTGTGGCATACTACTACACCTTGCTAACCCGTAACTAGTATTCTCTAATAAATCTACACCCCTCACACCTAACAATCTTCATGAGCGAGCATAGAATCTTTACAAATAATACTTTTCATGAGTCAGCACAATACACTCACAAAAAATGGATGAGCACAAATCCTCAGAAATAAGATTTGATAAAAAAGGGAAAAACAAGTGATTTTCTCATAAAAGGATCACACTATTTGTTCACTCAATTTCCAATTATGCAAAAAAGTAGCAAAACAAAGCATGCTCATATTTTTTTTTCATTTGTTTTTAGATATTTAGAATAAAAGATAACTTATGAAATTTCTATGCAAAACTAATTTCAAATATAATACATGAATATGGAACAAAACAAATGATAATTAAATAAATAATAAGTTTATGATTCTTACTATTAAGTAGAGAGTTTTTTTTTTTTTAATAACAATCTTATTTGAAGGAATGAACTAGTGCTCCCAAAGTTTGAGTAAACTTACACTTTTCATCTTCCACCGAGGTAAGGAGAGTTTTTCAAGAGATTGGAACATTTGGCTTGTAAGTGTTAGAGAATTTGATTGCTTTTTTTTCTCGGGAAGGAAGAAGTTAAGTTATGAAATCTCCTTGTGTTTCTCTTCAATAAGAAAGAGTTTGGTAGTGTGAGAGAGAGGAGATGATGAAAATTGAGCTACGTTGGTGATGGAGACTTGAATTTGCCAAGGCACAATTGCTAAGTGGTTTTTTGATTGCTAGTTATTCATGAGAAAATATTTTAGAGGGAAATTCATTTATGGAGTTTTTCAAGTTTGGATCCTAGTTTTTATTTAAAAAATAATTAAACCTAAGATTTACTTAAGGGTCGACTCTAAAATATTTAAATTGGCCATGATTTTATTTGGACAATAATCAGTACTTAATTTAAATTTAATTTGAATAATTGGAGTAATTTTCTCAAAGGAAAGCATTTGAATTTTGAATTTAGGAGGGAAATAAAGCTATAAATAATTTGAATTCAAGAGCCGTTGATTTAATCAACTAAAATAATTAGATTAATTAATTAAAATAACTAATTTAATTAAAAGGAGGGATGACCGAACACCTTCTATAATGGGTTTAATTGAATTAAACTAATTAAAGTAATTAAGTTAATTAAAATAGGAGAGATAGAGAGATGATCAAACTCTTTTCATATGGATTTATTGATTTGATTTAAATCAATTCAATTAATTGAATGAAGGATAGAATATTAGGAAACAAAATACTTTTTTCGGATATGGATCATTTTAAAATTTGAAATTAAAAATCGATATATATTTGAACATAATTTGGAGACTTTCAAAAATGGGTTTAAATAACTTTGGTAGGTTATTATGACAAATATTTTGAATTTAAAATTTTGAATTTTGAGTTTTATACATAATTTGGAAATCTCTTGGCATGAAAATAGTTAAATTGTTTAATTAAAATTAAACTAAAAATATTCATGATAAAATTATTCTTGATGCATTCAGGAGAGATAATATAATTATAGTAAAATTTCTTGGAAGTGATAGTGTTTCAATTTCAATTGTTCTAAAAGAATAATTCTTATGTATTGTTACTTCGGCAAATAAATGATGAATAAATGAAAGTGATATGTATAATTCATCACAATTTCAAGTAATTAATGAAACTTAATATTTATATGGATAATACTTGAAATAATATAAGTTAAAAGTAAATTTTCAGTGGCAATTTCTATGGAATAGTTTAATGAAATGAAGATGATTTTTAGTATTAAAAAAATGTTAAATTAAGTATGAAGGAAAAATTGAAATGATTTTAGTAGTTTTTTTGATTCATTGTGACCATTTTTGTTTTATTAATTCATATAAGATTTAAACAATTTACACAAATCTCTGCCTGAATGTTGATCTGATCTAAAGTTGCCTGACTAAGGTGAGCATGTTGATTTTCTTAAAATGATTGTTTTGTAAATATTAGTATCATCCACAAATATATCTGTTATCATCAAAATCCAACATGCCACAACATACTACTCATAAGGCTGACACGCACCACCATAAAAGTTAGTTAATGTTGCTTTCTTCATTTAATTATGGATGCACATAAAAGGGGGGAGCAAGCTGCAGAATGGTTCAGAGCAGGAGCATGCAGAGCCCGCCGTTGAACCTATTGTAGCACATTGCCATCTTCTTCTCCTTTCTAGATAACACAAAGAAATGTGCCATTGCTAGTGTAGATGTTCTATATGCAAGCTATATGTAATTGATAAAGTATGTGGGCATTGTGCTAAATTATTAATCAAAGATAATTTTTGGATTAATCTGTTAATTACTTGATCCAAATTATAAGCTCAGTTTATGACAAGGGTTATAACTTATAAAGAACTGAAGAGTGATAAGAAAAATCCACCTTATAAGTTATAAAGAACACACAAGTGATAAGCATGACCCTACTTAATCCGAGCCATGTCATCATATGGCCCTAGTACGTATGTTCCAAAGAGTTTGATGTTTTCAAGAATAAGGAGATGGGGATGATTTAGCTCAAGCCCTCATGCTAGATCCAAGGGTATGATAAGATGCTAATGTAGTAGAAAGGTAATACATCTTATAATCTAAGCTTCTAGAACTAAGCTTCATGATTTGCAGTACTAAGGAATGAGCTCAAAATTGTTCTCGCTCTTAACTTTTTAAGTCACCAATTGATTTTAAGTGACCAAAAGGATGGTCATGATTCAACTCTAGGTCCATGCCACCTTCAAATGAGAGTGGTTTCCATCTTGAAGTGAAAATGGTCTAATGATCTAAACCATGAACAGATGCTTCCCCATATCCAGGGGAGGCTAAAACTTATTTTAGATCACTTAATTGGCCAAAAACGAATAAGCTTATCTAGAGAGATATTAGACTATTAAATGGTTAACTAGCATCAAGTTAGTCAACTAAGGGTAAAAATATGATTGTTCTAATGGTTTGGGTCATATTGGTTATGGTGGGTCTGATAAAACATTTAAAGAGGTAATATGGGTCAAATCACAATGTCTTTGGGCTCAAGGGACGACGAACCCCAATGGGTTAGCTTTATACCTTGGGTCTATTATGTACTGGAAATACTAAGGGAGAAAGCCTTAAATGTCAAGGTTTCATAAGGATCTTCTACGGCAGTTCACTAGAAAAACTAAAGGCTAAGGAAAGTCACTAAGCCTTTTAAGGCCCGCTAACCTAACTTTGGATTAAGGACTAAAGATTTTACTTACTCACCTAATTTTGAATAGGCAAACTTTGTCAAATCAATGTCAGCATACTTAAATCTTATGAGCAATATTAAACAATTTGATGTTCAAAATCTTTCAGGGGCCTAGGCATAGTCCATTACTGTATGGGTCAAACATATCAAACCCTAGAACTTGGCTAGGTTTAGACGCCGACTAAGGTGGCTACCCTCCTAAGAACTCTACCTAGGATTTGTTCACACGATCACATAAATATTGAGTAGATACGTTATGGTACTTATATAATTTGGCAATTTTTCAATTTAAAATTCCTAAAGAAAGTTTTAAATGCTCATTAAGGTTTATTTACTTTACGATAATTATAAAATTTGTGAACCATTGACTTTCCTAATCTTGGAAATCTCTCATACAAAATTTAAAAATTTGCTTACTATAAAATTTAAAAATATATTTATTTTATTATTTAAAATAATGATGTTGGTTTATTGACTCATCGAAATATTTTTTTAGTATTTTTCAATATTATACGTAGAAAATTTAGATACATATATCCTATTATTTATGTTTAAAAAGAAATCCTAACAGGCACCAGAAGAATCGATTTATTTAGCATAACCCGGCGCTTGAATCAAAACCCAATGGTTGAGTGGACATTCCTTGCTTTATTGGTGGAACTCAAATATAAGAGATGACCTAGAAGTGAGAAAATTAATTTCTCCTTATACAATGAACCAATTATGTGATTTGAAGTTTTCTAGGAAGCTTATGTGCTATGTTTTAGGATGATAGAAAATGTAGGGTTTGTGAAGGTGTGTGTAACAAATATGATCAATCATGAAATTGGATTGAGTTTAGATGATGTGCCTAGGCTAGTTTCAACACGGGCCACTCGAAATCAGGAGAGAGTTTCTTTTGGTGTGCAACCCCTCAACTAGAATGAATTTGAGATCTTAAGTGCCTTTTTGGTATAACGATTGAAATTTCATTAAAAAACTCCCAAGTTATGCATGCTTGTGCGATATCACTCCTATGATGGATGATATTTTTGGAAGTTACACAAATGAGACAAAATCATCAGGCCATTAGGTCAAAACAGACAATATTGTTACAAATGGTATCAGAGAATTATTATAGTCTGAAGATGGGAACTGAGTTTAAAACAAAATAAAGTGTTAAGCCATGGGAGCTTTCGTATGAATCCTAAATGGGACAAAGTATTACATGGCGAGAGCCACAACTTGAAATTATAAGGATTACTTTTGGAATCCTATTTGTATGATGGACTGCTGAGGATGTCAGTTTTCTTAAGTTTAGGAGATTGTTAAAAGTAAGCATCAAGTTTTTGTGCAACGATTTGAATTACATCAAAAACTCGAGAGTTACGCATGCTCCTGTGGGAGCACCTGTGGGAGCACTCCAGAGATAAGTGACCTCTCGAGAAGTTACACAAATGAGACAAAACTATGAGATCATTTGGTCAAAACAAACAATATCTTTATGGGTTAGAGTTTGGGCTGAGGATGTGTATGCATGTGTTTTTTTGCAAGTTTAGCTTCACTAACTCCACTTTTTTCTTTGATAATGTTGACAAGGGATTATGTTGTCTGGATATTTTTGTTTTTTGTTTCTCTTGACCAATCCTTAAAATCAAGGGAAGCTATTCGATGTGAAATGGGTCTTTGGGGTGGACTACTTAGAGAGTTTGAATAAGGTGGCATAGTTTCTTTATTTGATGCTAGCAGGTTATTATGGTGGATTAAGTGGGCTTGGAACATTTAGAAGGGTTGTCCTCTTGCTCAACAACTTTTAAGGAATTCTCTTGGAGGGCTGTTGGCTTGTGTTTGAATGTAATGAGCTCTCAATGAAGCGATCGCTGTTGGTTTGATGCCAATGGGTGTGATTCCAGTGGCCTTTGTTGCTATGATCAGCGAGGATTGTGCTGTAAAGCTGCAATGGTTAGTCTACGTTAGAGGGAAAGCTAATTCAAAGCATAATATGTCACATAAAACATATAGGATATTTTTGTCATTAGGATATTATGTGGACTAAGCACTAAGATTGGGCTGAAACTAAGGATCCATGGCTTGCTAAATAACCTAAGGAACGTGTAGGCTCAACCATGTTTTTGTGGGGTTTGCCCTAATTTTTTTTTTTAACTAAATGGGTGAAATTGGGTTTGGTCTTCGTTAGCTGCCTCTTAATCTAGAACCAATATGCTTTAGATTCTCTAACAGATGTATACAATCTATTAAGCTAATCAAATCTACTGACAAGCTATTGTTCAATTGTATTATTTTGTGTCTAGCTTGAGTTGGCTTAGCTTTGGTTTGACCAAATGAGTTTCCAAGCATTTTAGGGACATTTAAATAAAAAGCATTTTAGGGACATTAAGGTAGCTAGGGGATGAGCTTAATGGCATAAGGGGGCTGTCGTAGGTTAGTTGTTCCATAGGTGCACATTTGGGTTCACTTGGTTTCACCTTGGGTTAATCATGAAATTGGCTAGACCCAAGTGGTCTTTAAGCCTCTTAGGGATGGCTTCAGCCTATTAAGACTACTAAGTAGCTAATCAAAGGTTCTTATTGACATGAGTTAGGCTAATAGAGTGGATTAGTCCATGTTAAATGGGATTCTTTGGCTTAGACATGAAATTGTCTAGGCACAACGGCCAGAGGGTACCTCTAAGGATGTCTAGGCATAGCTAGGCATCTAAGGAGTTGATCCATAGGGCAGGTTAGTTTGGATTAAGTCAATACGACTAATGTCTAACAAAGACTTGGATACTTTAAACCGTAAATCTTAAACCCTAAACCTAAGCCTCTTTTCTTATAAACTCATAAAACACTAAAGTGCATCACAAATTTCAAGACATATGGTATTGTAAAAATACTTGTTTTATATGTTAAGAGTTTTTTTTTATGCACAAATAAAAAAAAAATTAAGCTCAAATAAATTAATCCACTCAACACAAATGCACATGAATAGGTAATAACAACATTCACTGCATTAACATTTAAAATATGTAAGGCAAATGTAAAAATATTGAATGAATCTAAATCGTAGACTATAAATCAAATTTGACCCGATAAAATATTTTTGTGGTTCATGACCTAACTAACACATATGCAAACCTAATTTCTTGCAGGATTAAGATTCCACTACTGAATTTTTTACCGTAAGTCTATCTCCTTTACTCCCTAGAGTAATTAGAAATTTCTTTGCATAATCATTGTTGAAGGCCAAGTGCTTCCATGTACTATTTCATGAATAACACTTACAACAATCTCATCCTTCTCACACCAAAATCTTTTCTTAAGTCTCCCCAAGACCTGCTCAATGACATGGTTATAATTGAAAGCCTTGTTCAAATAATCTTGAGCCATGGTGATGAATCAAGGCAATTGTCAACTAGTTATCACAATCTCTACTTAAGGATATAATTAAAATGCAAAATAAATTCTCCTAGAATAACTTAGAGATTTAGCTAGATAGATGTTACCCAATTTAAGGGGATACTGGCCAAGGATTGTTTTTTATTATTTAGCAACTATCTATTAAAGTCATAATTAAACATATTAGACTTTTCTAAATTACCCTTCCAAAAGAAGAAATTGGCCAATGACATTTTTTTTTGACATAATGACTGGCATAATACGAGGCAAATTTCCTCATGCTGGGATTTTGACAATGTCACATTAGAACGACTTCAATTGTATGTCATAATAATTTGACATTGACATGTTTAGTTCTAGTGTACTATTATCAAATTGAATTCACCATTCAACTATACTAGAAAGATAACAATATAATTAAAATGTAAGAATTAAATATTTAGATACTCAATTATTTTTTTCATTGAACATATTAAATGTTAAAATTTATGTAGAGAATATTGTAAAATAGTTTCTATTTCTTGATCTAATGTTCTTATTTTTAATTGAAACAATATGCATCTAAGAAGTTGCCCTCTCAGTTGGTATAGTACTAAATCTCAGAATTGATCTTGTTATCAATATATTAATTTGAGGGTTGAGAAAATATCTAGCAATGCGCAAATGCTTGTGGTGCTAAATCTCTCTTTTCTCTTCAATGATATCTCAAATCTCCATATAATTGGCTTCCTCATCTTCTAAGTTATGCGGTGTTAGCTTCTTGCTTTATCCATTGTAAAATCGGTGGCTAATTTTTTCTTTGTATCTATTAACCTCAAAATTTGAACTAATAGCCTTATGGTAGTTATTCATATGTGTATGTTAACCTTTTTTTCTTTTGGCAAAAAGACTTCTATAAATGAACCAAGAAGTTACAATAACTACAAAAATGGGGTGGGTCTAATAAATGAAAGATTTTATATCCCCATGAAACAAAAAAGACAACTGGAGGAGGACAGGTATCCAAGGAGACAGACTGGCGAGTGGCACCCTTTTTAGCTAGCTAATTAGGTTGTTGATTGCCTTCCCTATGGATGTCTCCATTTGATAGAAGGATTTGTAGAAAGATGTGCAATTTACTTCAAGATGAGTTGAATCTGCCAAGAGGTAATCTCCTTCTCAGTACAACACCTCCACAAAGTCAGAGTCCATCTCTATTTGTAGTTTGGGCCAACCCATAAACGTTGCAATATTGACAACAACTAACATAGCTTCAGCCTATAAAAGAGAGAGAGCTCCGGTTGGCGAGGAGAAGAATACCAATAAATACTCATGTGATTTATCTAAACACATCCAACTCTAGCAGTTTCAACTTTAAAACTTCCATCAACTTTGGCCATTTATCCTATGCTTGTCAGCTTTCCTCGATTAAATTCATTGAGGGATTGGTTTTGGATGATTAATGGCGGTAATTCCTTGAAAATAATCATTGAGTGTAGCTAAAGTTTATTATTTAGCTCACCAAAATTGACCACCTTGTGTAGGAAATTAGTATCAGCGCTCTCAGTTGGTATGCTTCAAATTATTCCTGGCTATCCACAAGAGCCAACAAATAATGATCGGGTTAATAGTGTAGATAGGAGTGCTACTCACACGCCAATAAGCAGCACATTCATGAGCAGATTGAATAGGCCACCAACACTCCTCCAGATCTCTAGTGCAAACTTCAAGACAACAAAATTTGAGAAAGAGACTCCTCACATGTTCACAAATGACAAATGGGAAATGGAGGGGAGTCTCGAACCCTTGAGCTTCAAGATCTCATCAATAAGAATAAGCTAATGCATAATCCTTCAAGCCAAAAAGAAGACAGAAGGCTTCAAAAATGTGTTCCAGATCCAATTCATATCAGAAATCATGTGAGGTCTATGAGAAGAGAGTAAGATGACCTTTGACATAGCAGTACCAGAAAGGCCTTTCACCATCAGTCTGTCATTTGTAGTGGTATCAATAGGGATATTGCAAACCTAGATGATATCTTCCTTCTGCAACAATATATTCAGTTTGTAGACATCTCAAATCTGATTAACCTAGCAGTCAGCAACAATCAATTTCATATCCATGGGGCCCTCTTAGGGCCTTGCCAAAGGTTCAAAAGATGTCCGATCATCATACCGGAAACTTAAATTGCTTGTCCCCAACTTGCAAGTGATGATGTCTTTAGTAGCACCTTTCTTTCCAAATTGATGAATCATTTTGCTGCACTATGATGGCCAAGGGGTGAGTGAATCTAAAACACTTAGCCTTCACATGTTTAGCCCATAGTTTCTCAGAATTTAATCCAAAAATTTATGAAATTTATCATCATAGAGTCAGTCAGTGCTCTGAATCTTATGCCACCCTCCTGACAAGGTTTGAACAATTTTTTCCTATGTGTGCAATGTATTTTGGAGTCCTTTCCAACTTAAAGGAATCTATTGAACAACCTCTCTAATATGTGAATAACAACAACAAGCATCTTAATCACATGCATTGTATACACTGAAATTTGTTGAGAAACCTTTTTTTTTTTTGTCAACACTTTTCCCTGATTATCCATCTATCTATACCTAGGTTCTTTCGTAGTGGCTCTAGGTGGTTGGTTTTTACTTGGTCTGGCTAAGTTGTCCTTTTCTTTTAATTGACCTTGGTTTGGGTTGTTTAGTCCTAATATAACTTACTCGAATCCTACGTGTAGAATTTTATTGAATTCTATTAGACCCCTAGCTTGCCCTATAAAGTTAGGAGCCTAATGAGTAGGCCACTTTAGACTTGGGATAACATAGATTTGCCTTGTGTTCGATCTGGTTAGCTCTTGTACTGGCATAGTTGGATTTGAGCTTTGTTCAAATTTAAACTAGAATTAAAATCAATTCAAATATAAACCCTTATTCAATTAAACCTAAATTTAAACTTAAATTTGAACAAAGTTTAGCTTAATATAAAATGAACCCAAATTTAAATTAAAACACAGTTGAATATAAATTTAACTCCACCCGAATATTAATTTAAAATTTGTAATGAGAACATAAAATTAAACTTAAATTCATCTTAATTCAAAATTGAAATTAAAATTAACCTAAACATAAACTTAAAATTAAACTACAAAAACATAAATCTAAATTTAAATTTAACTTAAAAGTTCCCAAAACCAATTTAATTCAATCTAAACGGACCTAATTGAATTAAACAATATTTAAAAAGGCAAAATCGGGAATTGAAACGCTATTCCTTAACCAAATGAGGCGTAAGACTAAAAAAAAACTAAAATGAAACATAATTCATAAATATGACATTTAATAAACCATGAATCTTAATTTTAAATATTAATAATATGAAACAAAGTTTAAAATAAGATTTATACATTATGTCCTAGTGTCCCCATGCCTTATATAGTCCATTAAACACATCTAAGAAAATTGAACTTGGTAGGTCTAGTTTGTCTAGCTTGGACATCTTATAGACCTCTATTTGAGTTTTAGGAAGTTGAGTCTTAGGACCCTCTCTCCTTGGATATCGCCTGTATTCTTAGATTTGGATGAAGTCTTGAATGGCCCCTCTTCGTGTCGGTTAATTAAAGTCTCATCATATCTTATAGACTATTCACCTCGTAGGATTAAGTCCATTCGACTCCTTCAGGTTTGGCCCCTCTTAGATTTAGTAACCTATCTATTAAGTGATTTTAGGGTCCGTTTGAGACAGCTTATTTGGTGCGGTGGCTTTTTAAAAACGCACTTGAGCTGTTTGGTTAAACTGCGTTTTGACAGCTTATGCGTTTTTAAAACGCTAAAATCAGCGTTTTCACACCCCACCTGTCTAGGTGCGGTGACAGCTTTCTGACTGCGGTTTAGCTTTTCAAAAAAAATAAAAATTTGTAATAGCTACCGCACCTAGCTTATCAACAAATTATTTTTAATCAGCTTATCAGCAGACTATTCAATAAGCTGCAGCTTCCCCAGACAGACCCTTAATCTTTCTTCACATTGACTTTAGTAGGTTTAGCTTGGCTTAGAATCTCTTATCCACTCATAAGACTAAAATCTAAATTATAAAACAAAATAAAAATAAAAATCTAACATTCAAATATCAAATCCCAAAATGAAATTAAGATCTGTTTGAACTTTATTGAATGCTTCAGTCAACACCAATTTGCGTCCACCACACTTATTAAGGGTCTATTTGTTGACATATTTTTTGGCCAATTTTTCTCTTTATCATCCTCCTATCTTGACCTTGGCTTATTCCTAGTGTACCTAGATGGTTGGCATCGGCTTGGTTTGGTTGGCAATACGAAGATCTTGGTTTTGACTGGCTTAGCCTTAATGTAGCATGATTGACCTTGGTTTAGGTTGCTTTGTTTTGGTATAGTGAACTCAAATCTTGGTTTTACAGTCCTAAGTGAACTCTATTAGACCCCTATCTTGCCCTATAAAGCTTGGAGCCTAGTGAGTAGGTCACCTTAGAGTTTGGGATAGCCTAGATTTGCCTTGAGCGTGATTTGGTTAGATTTTGGGTTGAATTAGTGGATTTTTGCTTGCTTAAAATTAATACTAGAATTAAAATCAATTCTAATATAAACCCTATTCAATTTGTCATATTCAATTTGTCATAAATTCAAACTTAAATTCAATTAAACTTAGTTTAATTCAAAATGAACCTAAATTAAAATTAAATTGAACTTGAATATAAATTTAAAATTTAATTTAATCCCATCCAAATGTTAATTCAAAATTTTTAATGATAGCTTAAATTAAACTTAAATTCATCTTAATTCGAACTTGTAAAAATAAATAACCACTATTTTAATCAAGTGTTTTTTTATGAAATACTCCTTTAAATGTAATTAGTTAAGACGGTTTGCCCTTTTATAAATACAAGACACTAAAATTAAGGGTCTGTTTGGCGCGGCTATTGATTATTTATATTCTGCTGATAAACAAATTATTCTGATAATCTGATAATCTGCAGATTATCAGAACAATCTGGCTTGTTGTTTGTGGCAGCTTATTCAGATTAGTTTATTGGTGGTTAAATGACATTTTTGCCCCTGTCTGATAAAATTGTTTGGGGCAGCTTATTCAGAATAGTTTATTAATAGTACAAAAATATATAGTGCAGAAGCATACATTCATCACAGATCAGTTCCAAAAGATGACATGCAGTTCTCACACTTTCGTGAGCACTAAAAGAAATAAAAAGAGGACAAAGACAAGTACAACTACAATGAGAAATATTAAAATATTTAATTTCAAACTCTGCCTACGTCTGTTCTCATCTGCACTATCAACCTATGAAAACATCTTGGAAGCCAGATTATTGCAGATTAGGACAGGAGTACACAATGAGAATATAAGAGCATAAATATCGTGGAAGCCATTAACATGTGTTTTTTGTAGCTAACAATTCCATCAAAAGAAACATTCCTGCATTCCAATATTTCTCCATCATTCCTAACATTCAAAAGTGAGAGGAAACTATAAATTTTAACTAATAAAAGAAACACCAAAACAACCCAATGCATATGCCTCATAATTTGAGTAATTTCCACATGATGCATTTCCCAATACTAACGGGAAATCTAATATTAATGCAGCTTATAATATTAGCCATACATTTCCCACATGATGCAGCTTATAATGCTCAATATACCACTGTTTTTCAATTTCCGCATCAACATATTTCCATCTCTGCCCAAACCCAATTAATATGCCTCCTAATATGAGTATTTCTACATGCGTACCATCTTTTGCAGTTTATAAGAAAGAAAGATGGCATTAACGGGAAACAAAATTCCACAGGTAGCAACAAATGTATGCCTCAATAGAAGGTACCAAAAACTTTTTTCTATAATCTCTGCCTCAATTATAACGATGTGGTATATATTTCTAGAAGCAGTTTCTCCAAAGAGTAACCTATACAGTGATTTCCTTTTCCTCTAAAAATTTCTCAGAGAACACGAGAGAGCATATGAATTGTATGGCACCCAACAAAAAGCATATAAGCATTGCAATACTTGCAAATAATCTATCAAAAAGATTCATGATTTTAAATTCACAAACGGGAAGCATGAGCAGAAAAAAAATATTCATGATTCTACCAATCTGATAAATATCACAAAACCAACCATCCATCAAAAATCAATTTTGTTGTCATCAAATATGAGAAAGCATATAATGCTCATGAATCTTATGACTTTCACCAACTGGCACTAAGAAAATGCGAGAAGAATCGATCAAAAAATCCATAAAAAATCTAAGCATTGCAGTACTAGCTAAAAAATTCATTGCAGTACTAGCAAAACATACACCAAAAATCAATTTCTTTATTGGAGATAGGAAAAAAATTTCGAATCATAGCACTCAAAAAATGCGAGGAGGACGATACTCTGTACCTCTCGATCCAGGAACAAAGCTCTCGTAAAACTTTCAAGAAAATGCGAGGAGGCGAAGAATCGGTACCTCTCGATCCACAACCTAACAAACGAGAAATGGGGGAGGGGAAGGGTGCACGATATGGAGAGCCGAGCACAGAAGCGCTTGATCGCAGAGCTAGGGCAACGACAGAGGAGACGGGATCGAGACGGGATCAAGGGGATGAGGGTAATAAGCTAACCCTATACGTGGAACGCGGGGCTCGGAGAGCGGCGAACGATCAAGGGTTTTCTTAAGAAAAATTTATGCGTGTTATCCCACGCCGGACCTAACGCGCGAAACAAACAAGCCAACGATGTTCCGAAAATGCCGGACGCAGCAATAAGATGCACCAAACGGACAAATTAAACCTTGTACTACGTTTTTACGATAGGAGAAAAGCTTTTGGTTTGTAGAGTCCTCGAGTATTAAAATAATTATTTTGGGATTAGATCCATATTATGTTAATATTTTCATCAGTCGACTCGATATACAAGATATCATATTTGATCATAAGCGAGAAATTCAAAATTTCTATGCGTTGTCCACACATCTAATCTTCTGACAGGATGTACCCTTAAACAAACAAATACAACAACAACAACAACAACACCGTTATCCCACTTAGATGTCGGCTACATGTATACTTTTTCTCCATTGTCTCCTATTTAGTGACACTAAACATACTAATAGCGACACTAAAGTAAAATTTTTCATTTATTTATTTATTTTTGGTTTTCATTCTCCTTGGGTTTTATTTTGCCCACGAACAACTAGACCTTTGAGTGGAAGTGAACATTGCTTCCGATTGTTGCTTGGCTTCTAACATATTCAATAGAGTCAAAAAAGATGCAATAGAGTGTAGGAATTTTTCCTTATAATACTTCCTCATAAAAAATAAAACTCAAGAATTGTTGTAAATAAATTTACTTATCTTCTTGATTTTGGTTAGGACATTTTTATGTTATGACAAGTCAATAATCTTATTCAAATTCAAGTGTATACAGTGTGCAGTACAAGGTGTCTAATATAAATGCCTTTTCTTCTCAATCAAATTTTTCCTAGTTGCCTTATAAGCACTAGTATTACCCATCACTACTTAGACCACCAAATGCTCTCCAATCTCCTCTGTTATATTGGATTATTTATCAGAATATTAATCAAACTTCTATTCTTTATATCAAACCACTCATCATACATAATTGTTACTCTAGTCTAATTCCATGTTTTTCTTATATCATCTATATTTTCTTTGTATCACTCAACTCTTTTTTCAATACCTATATCCTCAAATCATACATAAACGAGGAACCAAGCCTCGAACATTAGCAAATATGTAACAAATTATGTTAAATTTAAGAGGGGATGGTTGCTACATTGAATAAAATATTATTCTAAAAAAATATCTCCTAATATCCATGAAGAAACATTTGCGTGTCTCTGTAGTATGCTTTGGATGAATCTTTTGAGTTGTAGTTGCCCCTCTTTATGAGCAGTCACCCTGCACATTGATCTTACAGTGATCTAGGATATCTCTTATATCTCTACTAGACATTGGTTGCAAAGGTGATGAAGAGTTATTGGCACTATGCTCACACATAGTAAGATCCTAGCTGAAATCTATAATTAAATTGTCACTATGCATAATTTTGTGACATCATCGACATTTTCATATATGTTTGGATCACTTCATTCATTATTCCCTACATTTTAGCACAGGATGCAATATATTTGTGAGTCGGAGGTGTGCTGCTTCATTCTTGTAATACTTCCTTTAACTATATTCTTACAGTAATTCCATTTCAAATGAATTTCTTATCCTTGACTTAAATGTCGATCTATCAGTGGTGGATATTTGTTATTATCTAATGTGTATTTCTCGTTTCCTCAAATCATTTCTTACAAGACCCTATAATGAAACTTTTATTTCAAAACTCGAACAAATTTGAACCCATGCAAATATTCAAAGAAAATAAAAAAATAGGGCTCAGAGCTATAAAAAGTTTTAAATCTAGTAGATGTTAGATGAGATAATTTGGTGAAGGGGGGACGGTGACAATGACAACAATGATGGCGGTAATAGCAGTTAGCAACGCCAATGATACTGGTGGAGCATAAGGATGTGGAATGGCAGATGACTGCTACAGGAGCAGGAGCGTGCTGTAGTGGAAGGAGCAAGTGTTTGTGGCTGAAGCAACAGGCGAAACGATGATACCAACAGTTAAAGTAGTAGGGAGTGAGACTGAGAAGCTCAATTGGGGAGAGGGGAGATCTTACTCATGATAGATGTAGCTTCGGTTCGTATCTGAATCATGTAATATAGGAAGAAAAAAAGAAAAAAAATAAACTCTAATATAATGAGGCACATGCCTCAACCTACTTAAGGTGATGCGCGCCTCAACCACTACTTAAGGTGATGCGCGCCTCAACCACTATGATGAGTAAGTCTCGACGCATTTTTTTCCGGAATTACAGTGTGATGTATCTTAGATTCAACTATTTTAAACAATGACTAACGCCGTTGGTTTGAATTTACTAATCTTATGATTACATTTCCTGTTCGTTATCTATTCGAAAAACATTGGAAGCCTTGCCATCACTGAATATGCAAACTGCAGGTTCTCCTACATACTTTGTGTGCTACTAAATTTTTATTTGTAGAACAAAATTAGCACAAATCATTGTATTGTTGTAGTTTACAAGTTTGAAAGTTTATCTTTCCCACCTTATCTATTCTCCCTACCCTTTCTATCAATCTTTTCATATATCTCTTTGAAACTTATTTAGGTCATATTTGGATATTTTTTTTTGTTTTTGATTTGTTATCTTTTTTCTTTTGATTTTATTTTATTTTTGTATTTTACCAATTTTTTTGTTGTTTTGGGAAACTGAAAATCGAAACCATGTTTGGGACTGAAAAGCAACAAATAAATTTATTATGTATTTAATAGTTTAATCAAGTTTTTAATCCATAATTAATTTATTTTAAGTTATATTTGTTTTACTTAGATCTTCTTTAAGCTCCATTTAATATATGCAGCTATGTTTCTCTCCAATTAATTAATTTGACTATGTTACTATCATAATCATTGACTAATTATTAGCCACATATACAAATTTGTGTTTTAACTTATGAATATTTAATTTTTTTAGTTAAATAGAATATAATTAAATATTTTAAATTTTTTTTAATCTAAGTTAGATCATTTAATTCCTGATTAATTGTGATATTTATCCTGTCATTTATGAATGAGCTAGTTAATTTTATCATGCCTATTTTTCATAATTGAACGCTATTAAAAATCTGATGATCTTAATTAAATTTTTATTTAATTCCTTATTAGACTAAATAAATACTTGCTGAAAAAACATAAAGCTGTTTTTCAATTTAATTAATGATTACAGTTTTGATTACAATAATCCCTCTTCTTTAAGTAGCTTATTAATTTTTATCCTAGGTTAAATTACATAATTAAATATTATTAAAATTTTAATGATATTAATCAATTTGTGATTTATCTAGAGTTATCTTTACTAAATAGTTTAAAACACATTAATCTGTTTCAATTAATTAATTTTATTTTGCCCTGTTATGATTTCAATAAAATACTTAATGATCAATTAAATTGAAATTCAAGTTAATCTTTCATTATATTTGATAAATAAATATAATTAATATGGTAAAATATGCCTAATTCCTAAAAAATAATAATATGCATTTGTTTTTTTAATAGGATTAATTATTTAATTAATCATTTAGAAATTAAATGCAATAAAATTTTTTAATTATCTTAATTAAATTCCTAAGTAATCGCTTTTTAGGTTAGATATTTAGTTAATGATTTAGGGTTTATGGCAAGATTGTTTCAATCGGATCAGACCAGCCAGTTGAACTGTAAACTGGTAGGTAGCCTTTTCAGACGCTAGAGATAACCGGATTTTGATTAACCTGAATTGGACCGGTGAAAACCAGGGTCAAGCCGATAGACCGTTGAACCACCCGTGATTTTTAATAACCAGTCTTTTATTTTTTATTATATTTTTTTTAGACTGAATTGCATTCTTATTCAAGGATGATTTGGAGGTATATGAAATTAAAATTGTAATGTATATTTGGGATGATCATTATTATTTTTTGCATAAACTAATATTTACTCTAGCTTATTTGATTTATTATACGAAAGAATGTACTACATATATATATATATATATATATATATATATATATATATATATATATATATATAGAGAGAGAGAGAGAGAGAGAGAGAGAGAGAGTTGTGTGATTAAAATGGAGCAGTGCTTTAGAGGAATGTAATGTTTTATTTTATCCTCCTCCTTGGATAGTAATATTTGATATTATAAGAGAGATGTAGAGAAGAGGTTGTGGATGTGGGTTTCATGATTTTCTAGGTTTTTAATTAATCTTAATTTTCTCTCATCTATATTTTACTTTTAGATTATAAAAAATACAAGATTTCAAAAAAAATGATCTATATTTTTTTTTTTGGTTTCAAATATGAGATTATTTAAAATTATTGAATTTATTTTTTTTGTGTTTTATGTTTTATAATGCAATTTTGATCACTTTTTAATTAGTGTAGCATGTCATTTTTATTTTATTTATATCATATTTATTTTTTATATTTAATATGTCATCCGGTTCAACACCCGACCCAACCGCAGTCGAACTAATGAAACTTAAACCTTTCCTTCTTCCGGTTTGATGTCCGGTCTGTTTTTCACAACCTTCGTTTATGGAATATTAAGGGTGAAGCAGCAATTTTATTTGTGTAGGTTTGGGCCGGTGTAGGAAGGGTTATGTGAGTAGTGGGGAAAAGCGTATTTGGGGTTTTAAACAGATTTAAGGTTGAAACTGTTTTGGTTTGGAAGAGTTATTTTTACTTTATGAAAAAGGTGATGAGAAACTCTAGAATAAAAGTTTGGGATGTTAGGAAACAACTGGAAATGTTTTTGTATGTTTTGGATAAATGTTAGCAGTTAGGAATTTCTGTCTTGTTACTCAGTGGAAAATTCTCCCCTTATTTGTACTTTAAAACTAAGTTATTTTTTATTAATTAGGATTTAATGGCTAGTGAAGTTGTAGGGGATGGGAGGAATTTATAAGAAAGTTTTGAAGGGGTTAGAGGTGTTCGGTGATTTATAAGAAAGTTTTGAAAGGCCACTCAACATACCTATTTAGCTATTTATTATTTAACTTAAAATTAAACTAAGCTAAATTGGTTTGTTGAGTGGCCTTTTAAGTTAAATAATTTTTGATGATTTTTGAATTTTTGATTGCTGTGGTCATCGTACTCATCAAAGAACCTCAAATTAAGATTCTTAATTTTTCTCCATTGATATTGGGGGGAAGAACGGTCATCCTTGGGTTTACATTGAGATTTATGAATGATGAGTAATCCAAATCTTGTTGTATTGTCTTGATACGTGACATTGTTTTTGGCCTGTGTGATATTGCTGCATTGGTTAGCTGCCAAGATACTCTTAGCGTTTTCTTGATTGATCAAAATTACAATCTTAATTACACTTTAACCCTTTATTTTCCTAAATAATTCATTAATGCGAATAACTATACCAATTAATTATTCTGTGTAAAATTACATATTTAAATACGAATAAAATTTATGATCTTAATTAATATGTAATTAATCTGCAGCATCTTAGTTTAAGAGCTGGGCATGAATTAATTAATTATTTCAATCTTTACTACTTTAGTTCCAAATTTTTCTGAATGACTCATGATCAATGACTATAATAATTGATTATTTTAGGCTAAAATTTATAGCTAAATAATTAGAAAATTTATTGATCTTAATTAATATGTAACTAAACTATAATTAGTTATCAATTATTTTGATTAATTAATCAATCAGATAATTATATTTTTGCCAAATATTTGATTAAGCAATAAAATATTTAATGATCTTAATTAAAATTTAAATTATTCTCTATGCCTTTAATGAATAAATGTTGAGAATTACTCTATTTAATTATTCAATTAATATTTATGTTATGGCTAATTATCAAATTAATTGGTTTACAAACTGTTGAAATTAATCATATTATTAACTAATTCCTAGTTATTAATATTTAATAGCATGGTTAATATAAAAAAAATCAAGTAATTAAGATAACTGAAATAAGTACTTTTGAATGTTTCCGTAAAGGGTTGGATTGCTTCAGTGGCGGACAAGATTAGAGAGATTAGCTTTAGATGGTTTGGTCACATTAAAGGTTGATCATATGATGATCATATTAGGAGAGTAGATGTTTTAGTTTTGACTGATGCTAAGAAAGGTAGAGATCTACCTAAAAGACTTGGGCATGTTGTATAAAAAATGATCTTAATTTATTAGAATTAAATAAAAATATGACACTCAATAGGACACAATAGAGAAAAAGGATTTATGTATCTGACCCCACTAGTGAGATAAAGGCTCGTTGTTGCTGGAATGTTTCCAAAATATGTGATTCTCAATTTCAGGAATCATGCCGTTTTGATTCCAAAAGCAAGAATTGAAAATATGGCAACCAAACATTATTTGTTAACTCTACTCTATTCTGTTTTCTTTTTCATCAGATTTGCTCGTATTTTACCACGACCATATGGTTAATGCTTTGGACAAAACTTCTGGACTATCACTATTAAATTCAATTTCATTAAAAATGCAGAACCTGGACTTCAAGTTTCCTCTGACAGTGTCGTGTGTGCACTTCATATGCTCCACTATTGGTGCATATATTGTTATAAGGGTGCTTCAGATCAAGCCACTCATTGAAGTTGACCCTGAAGATCGATGGAGAAGGATATTTCCCATGTCCTTTGTATTCTGTATAAACATTGTATTGGGGAATGTGAGCTTGCGATATATTCCAGTTTCTTTTATGCAGACAATAAAATCTTTCACTCCTGCAACGACAGGTTACTTCGAAACTTAATCTCTTGCAGTTTCTTCAGCTTTTCATTATTAGTAAAAATGCATTCTACTACTACCAAATTTTTCTAAATCATGTTTTTTTTGCAGTCATTTTGCAGTGGTTGATATGGAGAAAGCATTTTGAATGGCACATATGGACTTCTTTGATACCTATCGTTGGTGGAATTCTTTTGACATCTGTGACAGAGCTCAGCTTTAACATTTTTGGATTTTGTGCTGCCATGTTTGGCTGCCTTGCTACATCCACGAAGACAATTCTTGCAGAGTCTCTTCTTCATGGATATAAGTTTGATAGGTAACAAGCCTTGAATATATTTTAAATGGAAAATCATTTACTTGAAAATTTTTTTTTTGGTATAATATGGTTTGCATGCTAGTTTTCCTATTGTTTGTTTTTTCATAGCGTGATCTAATAATTTCATTTTGATAAATTGATTTCATTGATAGTATCTTATTTTATGACTTTGAAAAGTGTTCTTTAATTGTAATCTGTCTAAAAGTTTATGAATTCCATCAAAAGAAGGTTTTTCAACTTTAACTAACCTAGAAAAATCATTATGCTTATTAGCATTACATTGACTGTGATAAACTCTAGCTTTATGTATTCATGTAGGTTCCCTACTAGTTTAAAGTAAATACTCAGCTATTTGTGAAATATCATCTCTGAGATTGATTGGATGGTTGGAATTTTAATGTGGTTGTTGAACAAGATGATCTAATACTGCTCTTTTTTCAAATATTTTGAAATATATATTATTTATAAACTTTTTAAAAGGTTTAACATCAATTTCCTAACTATTGAATCTAGCTCCATCTGCCTCTAGTATTTTATAATGTTGTTTATTGGGATTTTGAAGTTGCTTGGGACTTACATTGTGATAAAATTTGCAATGCTAGGAAAATAATGTTTTTTAATTATTGTAAATTTAGTAGTTCTTCATATGAGAGAGAATAAAAAAAAAAAAAAACATTACTTCGCTAAAAAGCTTAATAAAAGAAACCAGTTTTATTCTAAAAGAGAACTAAATTAAGGTTTTAATACTGGAGTTAAACCCTAGAAAATACTTTCATGGTGGAACACATAGCTTATGAAGTTTTAATCAAGTGAATGAGGCTTGGCAGTCTTAAAATAAATGAGGCTTGATAAGTTTATGGTCGCTGACCTATTTTTTTGATGTAGAAGTGGAGGCAAGCAATTGGATTTCATCTATATATTATTTGACTTTTAAACACTTATAAGAAAGCCTAAGTTTTAAAAAATAGTTTCTATGTGACTATGTCTATAGTGGGATAATATACAGATTGAAAATAATGGAGATAAATCCATTCTAGCCAAAGGATTGGGGTGACAAGGTCACCAAACCATTGCTAAAAAAGAAAGCAACAACATAACCACTTCTTCCACCATAAAAGATGGGCATCACTCAACCTTACCAGAGGAACTCAAATTACAACCATCAACTGAAGACAATCAATCCAAAGAGTTAGAAAACACACCGAGAGTCAGAATTAACCCGACGTCATTAAGGTGATCGGCTAACTCTTCCCCGGCTGACATCATCAAAACGACCAACCGGCAACATCCAGCCGACATATCAAGCCAATAGACTGGCCATATCCAGGTCGTCGGTTGCTAGACGGTTCGATCAAAATAAACAATCAACAAGATTGACCACCCCATTCCTGCGGATCAGGAGGTCATGTTGAGGATTCCAAGAAACCACTGAGTCACACTAAATCCCAATACCTGTAATAACCCATTCAGTGTCTATCAAAATAGGGGTCTCTATGTAATTTTAAGGTTCATCTCTCCTCTATCTATAAATAGGTCATGCTGAGAATAAATGTTATACAATCTTAGTTAAAACAATCGATAATGGTCAATATACCTATTCTAAGTTATTGTTTAGTCTCCCTCCTTTCACTGATTTACGTTCTATTCTTTGGGTGCGACCCACAATATATTTTCAAATTCAACATTCTAATAGGTGCGGTGAGCGTGGAGTCATGCCTCCAAGAAGAAGAGCACAACATGGGGAAGGAAAACACATGGGAGACATGGAGAATTCAGAATAGATTCTGGATGTCTTTCAACAACAAGTACATGAGTTAAGGGATTAGATAGCGGATTTGACTCGAGTAGTGCTCGGAGGGCGAGAACAAGCTTCGCGGTGACAGAACCATTGGGAAGAGTAGCCTGAGCTCCAAGGTCGCCAAGCGACTAAGGGGTTGAGAGATTCATAGATTCTTGGTACTAGGCAGTGTTGGATCGACATCAACGAATAAACAATGGAATAGGCACGGTGCCATAGAATGTGTCCACTAGAAAAGTTTAAAATTCTCATGTTAGAGGCGTACAATGGTCGGAACAATCCAACTTATCCCTCTTAAGAATTTCCGTTACATTGAAATGTCAATTATTCTACAACACACTCAGAGAATCTGCCCTCAGATGGTTAAACAGACTACCTGCGGGTAAAATTGGCTCTTTTGCCGGTTTCAAAAGGATGTTCCTAACTCAGTTTGTTAGTGCTCGAAGACCCAAGAAGAGCTTGTAAGCCCTTCGACAAATCAAACAAAGGGAGGATGAAAGCTTGTGTTCCTATATTACTAGGTTGCAGAGGGAGATGTTAGAAGTACGAAACCTAGAACCTTGAGTGGCATAGGCTGCCCTAACCCAAGGACTGAGAGGAGAAAGGTTTTGATTCGATCTCAGTTTGGTGGACCCGAATTATTGGAGATGCCCAACAAATTCATTGATGCTGAAGAGAATGTTGTCAATGTCGTCGTTTGCAAAAGAATGCTGCACGGGATGATAGATGGAGGTAGAAGGATGATTCACGCCCTTCTAACCATCCTTATTTTCAAGACAACAGGCCGGCCCGCAATAATAGGGGGGTTAGATGAAATCTTTATAGCGAAGGTCTAATGAGGAATCGTGATCAGGGGCCAACTCGTTTTCATGAGCGGTCAGTACACACCATCAAGAGGCAGCAAACATCACTCCTCCAAGGGTCTCCATGGTCGAGATCATTGAGGCCATCCAGAACAAATAGTATAAGCCTCACCTATGAAAATCAGAGTTTTTCTCCAGGATTTGAAGAAATTGTCAATCCATAGGGATCATGGTTATGAAATAGAAGAATGCAGATATCTCCTGGCCTGATAAAAAATTTGATTCGATCTGGAAAACTCAAGGAGTTCATAGCATTCAGGCTGCTACCCAAAGTCAGTGAAGGTCCCAGTCAAGGAAGCATTCAATGAGCCAGCTAGAGCAAACACCAACCACATTGCAAGAGTAGTATCAACAATTGTGGGGGGAGATGGAAATTACTCTTGGTAAGCTAGCATATAAGGCTTTGATCAGGGGAATTGTGCGCAGCCGTCGGAATGCCTTGGCGCAAACGCCATCGACTGATTTTTTTACAGATTCCGATCTACCTGTTAAGGGCAATTCCTTCAATGATGCTATTGTAGTCATTGCCTTGGTGGAGGATTATCAGATTGACAGTATCTTGGTCAATACTAGTAGTTTCGTGAATATTTTTTTCAAGTCTGTATTCGATCGAATGAGCCTTTCGACTGACCAGTTGATTGTTCCAATGGACTCTCTTTATGGCTTCTCGAGAGAAAGAAAGGAGGCTCTAGGAGTTATCTCGCTAGCAGTTATTTAAGGAGAAAACAAGAAACAATTCACTTACAACGAAGAATTCTTAGTGGTAGATTTACCCCTACTACAATGCCATTGTTCGGTGATCACTTTTCAACAGCTTCAGGACCGTGGTCTCAAGATACCATGTCATTAGAAAATTCTCGAGCGACGGTGAAATCATAATCGTCCGGGGTGATTTGGAGCAATCCCATACCTGCTATCTCCTAGTAGTCGGGAGCATGGAGTAGGAGCAGGTGGACATTCAGATCCTGCGGGGAGGAGGCCTTGAGACCAGTGAGCCCACCCAAAAAATTTAAGAGAGGAGTCTGATAAAATTTTTCTATGATGTGAGAATGATGCAGGACACCATTGGGATGTGTGTACTTGGTCTGTCACAAATGTTTAGCTTCCTGATTGAAGTGACCTGCCACAACCTGAATGCCGACTCGACTTCCCGACTGATGAAACATAAAATAAGATCCTCCATCACAAGGCTAGTGAGACAAATCCGGGAAGAATTGTTGAAACTAAAAGAAGCCGGCTACATCAGGGAAGTACAATATCTGACCTGTGTTTCTATCGTAGTGATAATGTTTAAAGCAAATGGTAAGTGAAAAATGTGTGTAAATTTTACGAACCTGAATTCTGCTTGCCCAAAAGATAACCACTCCTTGCTAAGGATAGAAACTTTGGTGGACTCAGCAGCCAGATACTCAGTAATTAGTTTTCTAGACGCTTTTCTCAGCTACTACCATATTAAGATGCATCCGGCTGATGTAGAAAATACTACTTTTATCACTATTGAAGGTGTATTTTGCTATAATATATTGTCCTTTGAGCTTAAGAATGCTAGGACCACATATTAACGCCTCATGGATGTAATATTTTCTATTCAAATGGGTTAAAATATTGAGGTGTATGTTGATGATATTTTAGTTAAAATCCAGTTGGCTGAGCAACACATAATTGATTTAAAAGAAACAGTCAAAACTCTTAGAAAATTTAATATGAGGTTGAATCGGCTTGAATGTACTTTCAGAGCCTCTACTGGCATATTCTGTGGCTACCTCTTAACCCCATAGGGAATCAAAGCCAACCTCGCAAGGGTGTAGGCATTGATTAATATGCCATCCCCTCGAAACACCAAGGAGATTCAAAAGCTAACCAGACAAATAGTTGGACTCAACCGATTTATCTCCAAATCTAGTGGCAGTTCTTCAAGACACTCCAAAAGACCAAAGGCTTCAACTGCATGGAACATTGCGAGCAAGCATTTCAAAATTTGAAGAATTCCTTGAACACGCCACCACTCCTTCAAAGTCCAAAACCAAGTGGAGAACTCTCTTTACTTGAGAGTAGGACCCAAAGCCGTCACCTCCGTCCTAATGTTGGTGGAGATGACAAAAACAGTTTTCGGCTTACTACAGTATTCAGGTACTCCAAGATGTGGAGCCTAGGTATCGCATTATGTAAAAATTACTATTTGCTCTAATTGTCTCTACATACAAGTTCCGACCATATTTCTAAACACAACCAATACGGTTTGTTACCACTCATTCGCAGAAGAAGATAATCACCAAGCCAAAACTTTTAGGTTGGCTCCTCAATAAGGTCATGGAGTTGAGTGAATTCCGCCTATTATATGTCCCCGAAACGACAATAAAAGCCCAGACAGTGGTTGATTTTTTAGTTTATTTCACCGAACAATTGGAAATAGATGAAGTCGACACCGACAACCAGACATGGGCCTTGCATATAGATGGAGTCTTTAGATATGGAAGGTTACAGATTTCAATATCGAGTGTCAGTCAAGAGGATAATCAGGTCACCGACCTCTTATCTAGATGCATTCGCCGAGGAGAAGGAACTCCCCAGAAGCTAATCAGGCCAACTATCGAAGAACCTGATGACACAGGGTGTCCAATTGGTAAAACCAATTCGACGATGACACATCGTGAAATGCAAAAAGTTGTCTCGTTACTGGAGACAAAAACCCCTATCTTTTAACTCGAAGACCTGCATAGCTCCAGGGATGATTCCCTAATCTTCAACGACGAGATTCACATTAAATGGGTAAAATCAGAGAGTGGAATAGTAAGCCCAGCTGGCAGCCCCTCTCGCTCCAATATCCAGAGAAGCTACACCAAGAGATCATATTACTTCTCCGCCCTACATGGGGGACTGCTTCTCTTCTGCTTCCTCCTTGCTTGAGTGGAGGAAGCTGAGGGTCTTAGGAGAATGCTCTCTATGGACAGTTGAGGGCCCGGTGCCTAAAAAAATAACATTATGATGAGGTTCGACTTTAAGGAGAAAATAGTGAACGATAAAAGTCAACAATTACCTTACGTCACCTTTGCAATTGGCGTTGGAGGAGCCCGGCGATCGAGGGGTTCCTTATGTTTTCCCCTAGATTTCTTCTCGCGACTTTAGCCACCATACCCTCACGCCGCGCCACCACTCTAACGTCGGTTTCTTTCCAGAGTTCAGCGGCCATCCTCCATGTTTAGTCGATTAGAGGACCTTATTTAGAAAGTCCTAGTCCAAGTATTGTGTGGCCAAAAGAATAATACCATCGATCTTCTTCCCCAATTCTCTTAGAGGGCCAAGCAGAGTATCAACCTTTTTGGTTGGGCATACAGCCGACCGAATATAAATCCCCTAAACTGATCTCACAAGAACTAACCAAAAAACATAGTTTCAAATCCTTCATCTTGTTTTCAAGCCTGACCAACTTAATCAATAGACGCACAAAGAAGACAACATAACCATCTTTGGTCAACTTAAAGCTGAACAAATAGGTGAACAAGTCCGTGGACCGTGGGATACCCATCCAATGCAGGAAGGTCACGAAAGTCATGATGACCCCAATATAGTTTGGCATTACATGGGTCAGACTGATCCTATAACTATTAGTTATTGTCCTCAGCTCAGAGTACAGGTGGAGCCACAAGCCTCATTTGAAGTGATCTTTACAGAAAATTAGGTCTCTCTCGAGATCATCAGTCACTCAGACTCTAGTTCCCGCGACCTAAAGTTTAACAGAGGAATTCAAGACATATGATTCTTGGATCCTAGTTATCTGACCATCTGAAAGAATGGACCTCTACTCTGCAGGAACGCTTCCAAAGGGATCTTGAATACTTCGGAGCTATCGAGATCAAGGCAGCAAGGGAAAGGACAAGATAGGAAGAGATGCAATGTTGGGGAGGAGGATGAAAGAGCAAACAACCATGTGAGCATTTGTTTCACCTTTGCGCCTATTTATAGAGAATGGAGAGAAGTCGAACCGCCACTAAGTTCAAAGATGTCATTTACCACAAGCAAAATGCGGGAAACAAGCCCTATCAGACACACAGATTGAGACAGTGAGTAGAAATCTCTTTTTCATTTTATAATAATAAAAAAACTATTTACATTACGAAGCCCGACAAACTAGCTGAATTAGGTTGTCGACCGCCTCTTTAGTCGAGACATACCCTCGTTGAAGCATCCACCTATATGCCAATTCTTCCCCCAAACCTACATCAGCCTATTCTCTCTATTTCAGCTTGCGTTCAAGAAGTCGAAGTCACATCCCAAACGGTTAGAAGTTCCACTTGAAGAGAGTCAACTTTCACCCGAAGAGCGACCACCTCCGCTTGTGAAAGTGTCATTTCATTCTTCCAGCCCTCCTCGCATCCTTTCTGACTCCACAGCTAGTGTGGCTCCTCATCTAGCGACAATCAGTCTGATTGAGCGTCGGCTCAGCCGGGTCTCGAAGTTGTCGCGCATAAGAATTCAGGGAACTTATGGCAACACCTGACAGAAGAAGACGAAGTGATTAGTGCCTTTCATGTTCTATTTGTAGGAGATTGGGGACACAAAATTCTAGGGAGTTACAATTATTGCGCCCTTAAGTTATTATAAATGTCGTTGGTTGTCATAAACAAGATTCATTTGTACTTATGCAGCTATCACTATCAAGAAGCAAGGAAATCGATGACACAAAAAATATATCAATACGAATCTCAAAGAAATTAGATGGACCCAAAATATGTGATGGGCCAATGTAGGACCCTCTTGAGAAATGTGTTTCACTCGGAGCTCAGACTACAATCATCAACCAAATACAATCAACTTAAAAGAGTTAGAGAACCCACTCAGAGTCAGAATTAGTCGGGTGTCATTATGGTGACTGACTAACTCTACCCTGACCGGCTCCATCAAGACAACTAACCGACAACATTCAGTCGACATCGTAAAGCTGACCGACTAACCACATCCGGGTCGTTAGTAGGCTAGACGATCCAATCAAAATAGAAAACCGACAAGATTGGTTGCCCCATTCCAGTCGACTAGGAGGTCACGTTGAGGATTCCAAGAAACCTCTGGGTCCCACTAAAGCCAATTACTGTAATACTCCATTCAGTGCCTATGAAAATAGGGGTCTCTATGTAATTTTAAGGGTCTTGTCTCCTCTGTCTATGAATAGGTCATGCTAATAATAAATGTTATACGATCTTTAGCCAAAAAAGTCGAGAAGGGTCAATATATATGGTCACTCTCCCCCCTTGTTTGCTCTCTATTCCTCGGGTGTGACCCACAAGACAATAATATGTTTATTCATGTTTTTGACTTCTACATGTTATTTCTCATATAAAGCTATTATTTATGATGCACAGATACAGACATTAGGATATGAACACGTGATATTTTTATTATTGAAAATATAAGACACGAGCATACGTCAAATACGGTATTATTATCTATAGATTACTTATATATAGTCGACCTAATTTATATGAATTTACATATCTAAAATCAAAACTTTGTTTTATTTATTTATTTATACCAATGTTTTTTATATCACATCTAAAATACCACTATTTTAATTGAAAGAAAAATGAAATACACATTTTCATCGATAGGTAAGGTAACGTGTATGTACAAATTTAAGTTTCAAGTGTTAGATATGTAAATACATAAAATGGAGTGGTTTCTATGCAAATCTTCCTAAATAAATTATAAAAAATAGATAAAAATTAAATAAACAGTATTAAAACAATAAATGAGGCAATGAGAATTAATAACATTGACTTTTAAAAGTTAAGGAAATAACATCTGTTATTTTAAGATATAAAAAACTAAGTACTAATTGTTTTGTATTACATCAAGATAAGTTTAATTTTTAATTGACATATATTTTTTAAAATTTTAGTCTTAAAAATATGTTTGTTTAAAAAATTAATTTATTAATTTTAAACACTTGTCTGACACATTGGACTTTTTTTAAAAAATATTTTTTTAATCAGACACTTGTATACCATGCTCATCATGTGTCAGGGTTATGTGGGAGGCATGTTTGATACATGTTGGGCACTGAGTTGCTCCTTAATTAGGAGCGCTCGTCTCACGTGTATAACTTTTCAAGTTCTTGAATATCGATCTATCTTCCTTTTTTCTTTTGCCTAAGAAAAATGTAAAGTTCTCAAAAATAGGAATCGGTGATCTATTAAAAGTTTTGTATGCTTGTATGATTTTGCTAGAGTTAGATTGGTAAGATTTAGATCTTAAAGACTTTTTAAGCTAATGCTCTTCGAGTCCTTTCATTGTTTTATTTTATTTTTAGTGACATGTAATATTGAAGTGTTTGGTTTTGGTAAATTCTCTTGTTTCGGAATATTTTAACTTATTCTCAACTCAAAAAGTTAAGAAGGTTTAAAATCTCATTATTTATTTATTTTTTGAACCAAATCGAACTCCAAACATCCATTTTATTGGTCTATACCACTTAGCTACAAGCCCAGTGGTAGCCGCTGAAAATCTTATTTTGCCTATTTTCCCGCTGGTAAGATTATCTATAAATTATGGGAATTAAATTGGTAATTGTTAAATATTTAGCTAAAGTTCTATTTTACAACGCAAAATTTGCCACCTAGGGGCAGATTGCCACTTTGAAAATGGTGAGATGGTCCGTAACCTGAAAAGGACTTCCTTTTCCGTTATATTTTCTGATGATTCCATTGTATTTATTTGAGGAATCCCATGAATGTGTTACTTCTAAGCTCCTTGCCATTTTATCAGTAATTGCTGTATCCACTGGTGAATTTTTGTTTATGGTACCCAAGTAGCGAGCACAAAATGATTTCATGATTTTGTCGACCAAGGTGTTTGGGCAACAAAGGTTTTATTTGTCTGGGAAGCTCTTTCAGCGAATAGTGGCAAACAAGTTGGGCCAACATCAGCATATTTTTCGTTCTATCATCTGAGAACTGATTAACTATTTCATCATCATCATCGTAAAAATATTAGTCTTTTAAGATTTGAAATCTGCAATTGGAGCTCAAAACCTGGCACATGTATTATGCAGCATAAACACGGTGTACTACATGGCACCCTTTGCCACCATGATATTAGCGTTGCCAGCTGTGGTGCTTGAAGGAAACGGTGTAATCAATTGGTTCTACACCCACCCATCTATTCATTCGGGACTGATCATTATTCTCGGCTCGGGCATATTAGCCTTCTGTCTCAACTTCTCAATATTTTATGTCATCCATTCAACGAATGCAGTCACCTTCAATGTTGCCGGGAATCTGAAGGTAATGTCAATGCACGCTGGTAGAATCTTCAACATTCCCCCTCCTCCATTGGCTTATACTCTGACAAATATTGTCGTCCTATTTTCTTTTCTGCACTTACAGGTTGCCGTTGCTGTTCTGATCTCATGGTTAATCTTCAGAAACCCAATTTCTGCCATGAATGCTGTCGGCTGCATTGTGACGCTCTCCGGTTGCACATTTTATGGCTATGTGAGACATAAACTATCTCAGCAACAGCCAGGAACACCCCGAAGTAAGATGGAAATGCTTTCCCTCATAAATGACAAGCAGGATAAGGCCTAAGCTTCAGCACTCTCCACTACGGCGATACCTGAATCGTGACAAGCAAAAATTTATGATGCCATCTGCTTTCCAAGGCCACTTAAAAGACTTCTTACCTTGCTATTTAAATGATAAGAGAAATTGCCATGTAGTTTTAATACTATTTCATATTTATAAAATGTTAGATTTGTTGATGTAGAATCGAACCAACAGACTGGAGAGGTCTTGCTCTAACCCTGGACCAGCACAGATGTTTCCAGCTTCCGCACCTGGCTCTGTACTCTTGCCAGCATTGGTCCTTGGATCACAAGAATTTCCACTTCCGCCTGGTAATCGGGAAACACAAAACTTAAGTATTCAATGAAATAAAATGATGGATTTAAGAAAAAGGTTAACAGGAAATCACTGCACACTTCTGTGGTGCTATACAAAACAAGTTACTTTGCTATTGCAATGCGTTTGCTTTTTTAAAATTATACAGTTCAGAGAATTCAACACTAATTTTTAAAATTTATCTATTCATAACATGAACACTTAAATCCTCTTTTTTTAATTATCAAATTCATATATATGTAAAAGCCCTATAACTATGAATAAAAAGGTTTATTTTTGTGTAAGTTAAAACTGTATTTTTTCTAATGTGATATGAAAAAATTGAGTGGCTTTGATACGTGATCCCGATCTTAAATGACAGTATTATGATGTATGCAGTTATATATTTGATTTTTCTTGTTTTGCAAAAGCACCAAAAGCTTGGATCCAAAGCAAATAAAAGTTTAATTATTATATTTAAATATAAAATATTACATACGTATATGTATCGTTATAAAATAATATAAGATTTTTTAATTAAGCCTCTAATATCGAACTTTCAAAAAAAGAATTATAATCTGTTAACAAGGAATTAGATGACAAACTATTTTTTTTTAAAAAAAATTTCTTACTCAAACTATCGATGTTATAATGTGAATGAAAGTTTGGATCTTTTTGGTAATTTTTGAAGATTGAAAATAAAGTAAATAACTGATTAAATTTAAGATGAAGAAAATATAAATAAAATAATTGTATTCTTATCATGAATAAATAACAAGTATAGGAATTTGTTGTTGAAGTATTCATATTGTGTGGTATCAAATATGATCAATATTATTCTTTATCTTTAATAGAGATGTTATAAAGAACATTGACTAATTTAAAGTTTGAATAGTCTTGAAGACGGGTTAGGTAGGGGAGATACAAACTCTCACTTTAGAGTTCCCTCTTCTCTCTCCACTGGGGGGTAATCTTGTATCAAAACCTAAAATAATAAATCAAATTGAGGGATTTAGCCTATCACTCTAAAGTCCTGTAATTCTACACCATTTAAAATTTATTTCCCTATTTATTTGCACTCAATCATATGAATTACATTCTCATCCATACAATCTCATGTGATTTTCACCATTAGTTGACTAAGACAATACCATCACGGATCTTACATATTCTTACAACAAACATTAACATATTAATTGACCAAATTAAGAAGTAAATGAAGTACAAGATTTAAAATCATCACAACTTATTCCAACATTAAAGATTAATACTTCACACAACTTCCATTCAACACTTAATCACTTATCATTTTAAACAAAATAAAGAAAATTACTCAGAATTCATAGAAAAAACACCACTACACTTAATTTTAAAGATAAAAATCATGTAAATAAATAAGAAGTCTAAATTAAAACCAAATGTAGTCACAAAGATAAAAACTTATCTCAATCCTGTCCTCCAAACTCTTGAAGTTCTTTTGAATCTTTTCTTTTCCTTTCTCTTACAATACTCTCTACTCACTACATCACCTCTCCTTATTCTCTCTAAAAGTATCCTAATTAATCTAAGAGAGAGAGGCGTCGGCGGTGGTTAGAGAGGGGGGGTGGCAACTCCTCTTTAATTTAATCCAAGCCCTTTTATATTTTTTCAAAAGGTGCTTTAGTGTCTCTTTGGAATGTGTTCATATTCAATGAATCTTTCAAGAGTTGTCTCCTTTCAAAGACCAATTGAATGTATTTTCGTGTCCATTAACCATATCCCGTATTTTCACCAAGAGTTGTTTCAAACATCCCTCCCTTCAAAATTTGTTCAAATTCATTGAATCATCAAGTAACTCTCTCTGACGCTTAAGCGCGAAGTATGTGGCACTTAGGCGCAGTCTTCTCGATTTTCTTGGTGCTTAAGTGCCAGTTCTCAGTGTTTAAGCGCCACAAATCATTTGCACACTTTCATTTTTGCTCCAAATTTGATTCTTTTTCAGTTGTTTCAACATTTTGTAACCATTTGATTGTACTTGAAAGAAAAACGCACAAATATGTTTCATTAAAGCCAATATCCTTAAAAATAGGTATAAAAATGTTTACATAAATGCTATATATTTTAGGTGTATCAAAATCCCTTAAACTTAAAATGTTATTTATCCTCAAGTGACACTGCAATCTTTCAAAACCAAAATAAGTAGATTATGTAAATGAGTTTCTTTAAGATATTCTAAAATTTTGATCTAGAAAAATAGTAGTCTAATTTAGAAAAAACTTTAGTACATGAGACCAACTTAGAGTTAATGTAAAAAAGTCTGAAAATATGAGTGTCTATCTAGTTCAAAAATATTTGTAAAGTCTCCAAATATAGAGTTTAGACATTCTAATTTCTACAATTAAAATTTTTATTAAAAATAATTATAATTATTATATTATATTCTTAAACTTAAGAGTTTCTTAGGTCTGATACTTCAAAAAGATCAGATGAGGAACCAATTTTTTATTAGACACTAATCCTCAAAGTTTTCCTCCTTATTTCAATTTTCTTTTTTTTTCTTTTTTTCTTTTTCAGCTGAGGATTACTATATCTGGATAGGCTTTTAATGATTTTGAATTCCACTCCTTCTTTTCTAAAGCAAAGTTTTCATATATATCATTTACTTAAATATATAATAATAATTTTAAAAATTATTTTTAATAAAAGAAATTTAAGCATTGAAAATAAAAGTCTAACCCTTCTATATTTTTCAAAAATACAATTTCTCTTACTAAAGATAGTTACACAATATTTATCATTTCTACACTAAAAAAATTTAACTTTAAGATTTTATTCCTTACTATAGGTTTCAACTAAATTTTCTTACTCATTATTCAAAATTTAACTTTCTTAATATAACTTCATATACATAATTATTTTTTTTCAAATCAAAAGCAAAATTATTTGTAGCACATTTGAGAACAATTTAAATTTTAGAAATTGTTTTTCATCCCCCCAAACTTAAATTTTTAATAAGATAAAATATTTTAGCAGCATATTTATATAGAGACATGAATGAAAACTAAAAATAACATGCTTACAGGAATTTTCTTACCATAAATATACAAGTACAAAAATTAAAAACAGGAGTAAAAGTTAATTGATCAATTTTTAACATTATATATTGAGATTCATTAGACTTCTATGTAGTGGAGGATAACATAAAAATAAACAAATACACTAACATAAATTCTCAACTTCAACATAAAGAAAATACATGACAGTAGATTGAAATTCTAAACGTGAAGTTCTTAAGTGAAAGTTAGTAATATTCTCACTCTTTTTAATATTCTAGATTAAGTTCAACACAAACTAACAAAATACACTAGATAGCACAGTTAACACAATTACCGCTACAAAAAAAAAACATAACTACTCATATTAACACAAATACATCACAATAGTATCTAACAAAATAAAACACAAACAATAGTAACAATCTAAATAAGTACAACATAAAACAAAGTAACAGTTCAATACAACTATACAAAATAAAGTTTACAATTTAAAACTTCAAATTAATCATCTTCCTCCTCGTCATCATCATCACTACTCCAAAAAGTAGTGGACTCATATGAAGGGTATTGTGGATATAAAGGAAAAACTACACTTTGGTCACCTCTGATAAGGTTTTCAAAAGATGAGTGAAACTTTTCTTCATAGTCACGGTGTCTTCTCGTATAACCAAACATATGATATACAAAGTTCTCCAAATTTAGTACCTTATCCGCAGTATAATTGATGCTATCTAACATCCTTTACAACAATTGTGTCTGCGAATCAGAACTAGAAGCCTGACCTTGTGATGTAGATGCATGTAAAGTAGAAGCATGAGAAGTAGAAGCACCTGAGCTTTTAGAAAATCCTCCCCTCCAACCAAATATCGAATGTTGTGAATAAGATCTCACATTAACGCTCGTGACATGCTTTAGAGGCTCCAGTGTCTCCTCTCAACTATCAAATATAATACCAGCTTGCTCACATAAGGAAAATATTAAGAATGTGAATCACGAACTTACAGTGGTGGCAGTTGTAGCAAAACTGATGATCTTTGATAAATCAAAGATCCAATATCAATCGGCTCGAACTGTTGAATGCAATAGTTCAAAGTAGTTCTATCTCTTGCAACTTCACTGAGATCATTAGTTGATAGTATACAAGCTGAATTAAAATAATGTCATGCTTTCGATGTGGCATCTAGCTTTGGCGTAGGGAAATTAACTCTCCGTTCATTTGTTATTTTCTATAGTCCTCTTCCCGTAGTCAATGATGATATGATCTCATCTAACTCCTCCTCAGTCGGACTATAATTTGAATAAAAATGCAATATACTAGAGGGCGGTTCGTAAAATGAATTTTTTATCTCAAGGGAGAAATGTGCTAATTTTCCTCAGACCATAACCTGGTCTTCTTCAGCTCCAGGGAGATTAGCATAGAACTCCCGAACCACAGAAATTACAGCTACAACAAAAAAACAGCAAAATCGTTTCCACTGTCGGCGAACTATTAAATCTTCCACCGCTCCACCCAGATTTTTGAAACATCGCTCAGGAATCAATTTTCTCTATTGCAACGCTTCAGTATATCTGTTTTGAGCTTTTAAACTAACAAACTTACATAATCGAGGTAAGACTTCACCTTGCTCCTCTTCATTCTTGGGGCATTTTTAAAAATCACATAAAATTCTCAATAAATATTAAATCTAAGTCTAAATCGCTAAACTCAACTTCTAAAAGCTTAAAATATCATTTCTACATATTTTTCATAGAATTTTCTTAAATTTTTGCCATGAATAAGGATTTTCAGTGAAATCCTTTATGTGCTCAAAATACATGATGAAAATAAAAAATTTTTACATAGAAGTGAAGCTCTTACATTAAGAAGATCAAATCTAGCAAATTTGTCTTAATTCCCCAATGAAATCTTCACTCTAAAAGAAACCCTAGATCTAAAATCACGAAATCAAAAGGAAGAAGACGACCCTAAAAAATGGCATTTTTCGGCTCATCTTTTCACTTTTAACCGTTCGCGAACAGATTTAAGTGAACCGGCGCTTAAGCGCGACTGGTTTGGCGCTTAGGCACCTGCCTCTCGGGTAGTTCAGCACTCAAGCGTGGGGTTTTGGCACTTAGGCGCTAGTGCACAAATTTTGATATTTTTTATTTTAAGTGGAATGCACGTCTAGCCTAAGTCAATCATCCCTATATGGTTTTATAAATCTTAATAACTTTTTTCTTCCCCTTCAACTCTCCCCTTTCTCAAAATTCACCAATTTTTCACTAATTCGATTCAACACTAATTAACACAAAATTTTACACAAAAACAAACACTTATATTAATTCACAAACAAATACAAACACTTGTGATACATAGTTTCTCATTCCATAGAGTCTTAGATGAGATAATTTCTACACACACATTTCAAACATTAAGAAAACTTAACCTTAACAACACTTAAAGCAAAAATAAACACTAACATCATGACACCTAAAAAATCAAACACTAATATTTAAAAAACAACTATACTTTGAACTTAATTTTATTTTCCTTCCGGTGGAACGAATTCTGACCTTTCATTTGTTTCTCTTGGGGCATTTGGAATATAGATCTGATAGAACGAAATATGGTGAAGAATTCTAGTTGAGTCTTCCTCAATCCATTTGTTTTTCAAGTACTTAGCCTTGTTTGCTTCTTCTAAAAAACTTGTATGGCTACATTGCATCTTAAGTTGCCATCCAATATGCTCCAAAAGTGTGTTAGTCTCATTCACCTTCGCTTTAATTGAAGCCATGTTAGCCTCAATCTTTGTGATCTTTTCGCTATTCCTTCTATACTAACGGCTAGGAAACCGTTATATAACTCTTGCGCACTTTGACTAATGAAATTTTTATTCATGGCTTCCTCCTTCTTCATATCAATCTCCCAAGAAGATATTTTTCTAAGATCTCTCACTCTTCACTTAGAATTTAGGGTGAAAATTGAAGTGGGGCGAAAATTCTCTTCATTCCTTACAATTTATAGGCTTTGGACCAGGCCTAAAACTACTACTCACGTTCTTAACCACTAACCCACATTTAAACCCACTAAACCACGTTTAAATCTTCTAGAAATGTAATTTAGCACATTTAGTTAATTGTCGCGCTTAAGCACCAAATGTTGGTGCTTAAGCATCGGTGCTCATTTTAGCACATGTCAGCTTAATGTCCAAATACTCATTCTAACATGTTTAAGTCATCTATTAAGGTCTTAGAATCATCACTAAATCATTATATATTAAAAAATATTACCACAATTTTCTTAATCAAACACAACAACATAACATTCAAAACAAAAACACACGGATAACTATGGGTTGCCTCTAATAAAACACTTGGTTTAACGTCATCAGCCCTACGTGATCTTAAATTTTTATCACAACAAATGGGCCCATCCACCTGAACTTAAGTTTTCCTGGAAATAATCTAAGTCTTGCATTATAAATCAAAATTGGTTGTCGTGGCCAAAATTTTTAACAAGAAACCTCCGATCATGCCACATCTTCATCTTTTCTTCATAAATTTTTGCACTCCCATAAGATTCATTTCTTATCTCTTCAAGCTCATTTAATTATAATAGTCTTTTCTTATCAGCATCCTTTAAACTGTAGTTGAATTCCTTAATAGCCCAATATGTTTTATGCTCATGTTCAACTGGTAAATGATAAGCTTTCTCAAATATTAGCCTATATGGGGACATTCCTATAGAAGTTGATATGTAGTCCTATAAGCCCACAAAGCATAATCAAGTTTGACTGACAAATCCATTTTTGTTGGATTCACAGATTTTTTCATTATTCTTTTAATTTCATAGTTGGATACTTCAGCCAAACCACTTGTTTGTGGATGATAGGCAGTATCAATTTGATAGTTGATATGATATTTCTTTAATAATTTATCCATTATTTCATTTCTGAAATGACTTTCCCCGTCAGCTATGATTACTCTCGACATCCCAAATCTACAAAATATATTCATTCTTAAAACTTTGTAACACTTTGAGCAACACATCGAGGTAAAGCTACAAATTCTATCCATTTGGATACATAGTCTACTACTATCAATATATATAAATTTTTTAAAGATGGTATAATTAGTCCCATGAAATCTAATCCCCAAACATTAAATATCTTAACTTCCAACACATATTTGAGGGGCATCTCATTTCTCTCAGAAATATTGCCTAGTCGTTGACATCGATCACAATTTTTGATAAAAACATTTTATAGGCCACTAAAATCCAGATTAAAAAAATTTGTATGTTGTTTTATCAACACCAAAATGTCCCCCAAAATCAGAATTATGCCATTTTTGTATAATCTCATAAGTTTCTTCTAAAGGCACACTTCTAGAATAATTAGATCATTTCCTTATTTATATAAAAATGGGTCATCCTAAAAATAAGTCTCAGCTTCAAATAAAAATTTTCTCTTTTGTTTGTATGTCGGTCCATATGGTATAATATCACCTGTAGAATCCTGCATGTCTTAAAAAACACCTAATTTCCCTCACATTTGTTGAGCAAGGTAAATTAGCATTCACTTGAAATTTTGCAGGATCTGCTTCCATACCATTTTCTGACATTTTTCCCAATTAAGGACTTTATTTGTTTCTTCACAGGGCTTAATAACTTTTGATAAATGTTCTAAACAAGATTTAAATGAAGTTCCAAACACTAAAAAATCATCCATAAAAACTATAATTCATTTTTCAATTAAATCACAGGAAATAGTCACACACATCTTTAAAATGTAGTAGGGACATTACAATTCTCTTCCATATGAATTCTAAGCATATAAATTGAAGGACTGATTCTTTTAATATCAGAAATTATCCATCCAAAGGCTTTTTTTATAATTTTTCAAACTTTTCATTAAACTCTCTTCTTCTTTTATATTTAAATTTGAGGAAATTATAGCTAATAATGTTGAGAAATCACCTAAAAAGACATATTTTAAATGTTCAGGAAGTAACTTCAACTCATGTTTAGGAGGATTTTCAACTGATGGAAAAAAATATTTATCTTGTTCTGTCGTGTCCAAAAGTTTAAAACTTTCTCAAACATAATTTGTATCTTCTTTATAAAAATCTTCAAATTGCTTTAATTACTCTTCTAGCTTGTGTTCCAACTCTTCATCTCAGATTTCTCTTCAAAATTTGTTTTGAGATGACATTCACTCAAATATCTTATTACATTCATCATCTTTACCTTTTGCAGGATACCTCATTAAATTTAAAATATTAAAAGTAACTATTTAATCATTGATACACATAGCTAATTCCCCTTTTCTAGACATCTATCATTGCTCTTCCTATAGCTAGGAAAGGTCACCCCAAAATGATAGGTATCACTTTATCTTCTTATATATCTAACACAATGAAATCAATAGAAAAGATAAATCGATCTACTTTCATTAAAACATCTTCTATAACTCCCTTAGGATATGTTATTGAATGATCTTCTAACTACAGATTTACACTAGTATGGGATATTTCACTTAACCCCAATCTTTTAAATATTGATAATGACCTAAGGGTAATGCTTGCACCTAAATCATATAAAGATTTCCCATAAAATATGTCTCCTATTGCACATGAAATTGTGAAGCTACCTGGATCTTTAAGCTTTTTCTAAATTATAACACTTCACTCCTCACTAAGTGCAACAGTTTCGTTATCTTTGAACTTCCTTTTTTTAGTCAAGAATATACTTCATAAAGTTCACATAGCTTGACATTTGTTCTAAGGCTTCAACAAATGGAATATTAATTGTAATCTTTTTAATGATTTCCAAAAATTTTGAAAATTTTTTATCCAACTTTTGTTGACAAAGTCTCTGAGGAAATGGAGAAGGTAGTTTTTTGAAGTAAATTTTAAGGGGAGAAATGGGTCTCTCTAAACCTTTTAGAGTGTCCTCTTTGTGATCTTCAATTTCTTACATCTCTACTTCAATCTCTTTTTGATCTCTACCTTTCAACTCTCTTTCGCTTCTAAGTTAAACATCTTTTACTTGCTCTTTAATCTAGTTTTTTGAATTTACTTTTGTATTAGTAGGAAGTGTTCCTTAGGATCTATTACTTAATGAATTTGCTATTTTTCCCAATCGATTCTCAATATTTCTAATTGTAGCTCCTTGACTTTGTAACTAATTTCTCATTTGTAAAACCACTTCTTCTATAGACAACCTTTTCTCCTTGAATTTTGGATTACTGTTAAAACTTGGAGGATAAGTAGGTTTATACTTACTATTACCGTGATTGTTTTAGTTCCCCAATGGGTTTACTTGGTTGTTCCCCAATTGCTGACTATTACCGCCCGAAGTATTATTCTAGTTAAATTTAGGATGGTTCTTCCAATCTGAGTTATAACAGTTTGAATATGGGTTATTTTTCTTATTATTTATGGCATTCAAAGTTTCTAATGATGCTTGAGAATCTACCATTTGGCCCAATGAGTTCTCTTCAATCATTGAAATTGGTTGAGAAAAATTCATTCCAAATCAGCCTAATTTCCTTGAAATTGTATCAACTTGATTTGCTAACCTTGTGAAAACATCAAATTCATGCATATTGGCCACTTTCTTAGGATTTACCCTCTCAAAAGGTCATTGAAAGTTATTAGTAGTCATCTTTTCAATTAATACATAAGCGTCATGAAATAATTTTGACATCAATGAACCTCCCACAGCGGTATCAATAATAGATCTAAAAGATCCAGCTGATCCATTGTAACAAGTTTGAATTATTAACAAATCTGGTGTAACATGGTGTGGAAACTTTCTCTGTATTTCCTTCAATAGTTCCCGTGCTGCATAAATAGATTCCCCTTCAAACTGACAAACAGATGTAATATCATTTTTAAATTTTGTTGTTTTTTATAGTGGAAAGTATTTAACAAGGAATTTTTGTCCTAAATCGCCCCAAGTTCTAATAAATCCAGGTGTTAAAGTTTGAATAGTCTTGAAGACAAGTTAGGAAGGGAATATACTAGCTCTCACTCTAGAGTTCCCTATTCTCCCTCCACCTGGGGGCTAACATCTCGTATCAAAATCTTAAATAATAAACCAAATTAGGGGCTTTAGCCTGTCACTCTAAAGTCCTTTAACTCTAAACTATTCAAAGTTTATTTTCCTATTTATTTGTACTCATTCATATGAATTACATTCTCATCTATACAATCTCATGTGATTTTCACCATTAATTGACTGAGATAATGCCATCACTAAACTTACATGTTCTCACAACAAATATTAACATATTAATTGGCCAAATCAATATGTAAATGAAGTGTAAGGTTTAAAATCATCACAACTTATTCCAACATTAAGGATTAGTACTTCACACACCTTCCATCCAAAACTTAATAACTTATCATTTTAAGGAAAAAAATAAAGAAAATTACTCAGATTTTATGAAGAAAACACAACAACACCTAGGTTTAAAAGTCAAAATCATGTAAACAAATAGGAATTCTAAATTAAAACCAAATATAGTCACAAAAATAATAACTTATTTCAAATCCTCTCTAGCAAAATCTTGAAGTTCCTTTGAATCTTTTCTCTTCCTTGATTTTACAGTACTTTCTACTCACTACAACTCCTCTCCTTCTCTCTAAGAGTATCCTAATTAACTAAGAGAGAGGCGTTAATGGTGGCTAGAGGGGGGGGGGGCGCGCTCCTCTTATATTCAATCCAAGTCCTTATTTTATAATTTTTTAAATGGTTCTTTAGTGTCTCTTCAGAATGTGTCCACAGTCAATGAATCTTCAAAGAGTTTCCTCCTTTCAAAAGCCAATTGAATGTATTTTTGTGTCTATTAACCATATCCCACATTTTCACCAAGAGTTGCTTCAAACACCCCTTCAAAAATTTGTCTAAATTCTTTGAATCATCAATTAACTACCTCTGGCGCTTAAACGCGAGGAATTTGGCACTTAGGCGTGGCCTTCTCGATTTTCCTGGTGCTTAAGCGCCAGTTCTAGGCGGTTAGGCACCATAGTTCATTTGCACACGTTCTTCCTTTTGGCTCCAAATTTGTTTTTTTTAACTCCTTTCACCATTTTTTATTCATTTAATTTCACCTAAAAATAAAAACACACGAATGCCTTCCATTAAAGCGCAATAATCTCAAAAATAGGTATAAAAAAGTGTATATAAATTCTATATATTTTAGGTGTTTAAGCACATCCTTACAAATATTTTTAATTAGGCACAAATCTTTTTAATTTGAGAGGCTAATGCAAACTATTGTGTTGTAAAGAGTCCATATTCATCGACCTCTAGATTCCATTATTTGAAGCTACTTGATCCCTTGTTACCTCACATGTGAACTAGGTAATGACAACATGAAAAGTTGTGGTGAAGCAAGTTGTTAAAATCACGCAAGTATACGTGTAAAGTAATAATGCTAAAGAATATCGTGTATCTATTGCATGTCAAAAGTTTTAAGATTTATTTCGAATGGTGAATTTTTAGTTCACGACAATTCTAAATCTAGTTTAGTGGGATTACAAATAAAAGGTGATTTTTTTAAATTCTACTTGAAAGTAAAAAATAAAAGATTATAAGTTCAGAAAATACAAGAAATAGTGGTAAAAAAAGTTTTATGGTTCTTTAAGATATGTGAGGCTCACACACTTGTGTTGTAGGTGAAGTGGTGATTCAGGATTTTTCTAGACTTTCTCCTTTTTTAATGTTGACAACAGTGATAGAAAGTCTTTATGCTTATGCCTAAGTCAAAACAAGGTTAGATACCATGAGGTCGTGGCTTTATCAATTTCTATGGTAACCCACAAATTTGTTCTGATCCTCTTTATTGGTTGCAAAACCTGGATAACATATACTAGATTTTTTGGTTAAGCATTTCGCTCCTCTCCGCAACGAGCATGAGTCATAGATCATGAAATATGTTATCATTATATTTGCCCATATCATAAGTAAAAGAAATTAAATGGTTAACACAATAATGAAAAGTTATGATTCCTCAGGAAAGCGATATAGGAAAAGAAATCATCTGAGAAAATCACAAAAACTACATACTATGAATCATAGAGGCATGAAAGGAAATTTAGCAATGCATGTAAAAAAATGAAAAATTTTTTTATTGAAACCATTTTTGCAAGTAAAACTAAAAGGTAAAAAATTACAAAATAATTTGTTCCATCTTCCAGAGCAACAAAATCCACTCTCATATAATAGTCCTTTTAAAACATCTAAGAAAATTCAAACTAATAGGTAGGAAAAGTAACTAAGAACTCAACATCAAGAGCGAAAGAGAAACCAAAGGGGGAAAATCTCCAAAACCTTTTATTTTTGCTCTCTAGACATCTGCAGTTATCTCCTCCACCTTTTGATGCCCTAAAGGTATGATTTTGTAATTTAATCCATGAATTTTGTAGGAAAATTCTTGTCAAGAGAGATTCCTACTCCAATTAGCTAGGATACTCTGAAATGTGGTGTGGTCACGTTGGCTCTCTATAAATTTGGCATGGTTACGCCGATTTGAAATGTGATCATGCTACTTATGATGATTGGTTGGCATGGTCACACCTCTTCCAGGCGCGGACACGCCGCTTTAAGTCACTTTTTTGTTAGTTTTTCTTGTATGAAATGCCTGTGCTCAACATCAGAAATCTGCACAATATCAAGAAAACCTTCCACAATTGTAAAACCATGATAATTAAGTAAAAAATAGTAGGTGATATACATGATAAAAAGTAGATAAAATCATGTAAAATTGACTCATGTCAATACTTCCAAACTTACCTCTCTACTTGCAAACTTACCTCTCTACTCCCAAATTCCTATGAGAATATAATAAGTATTCATGTAGGTTTTTAAAATGCTCAACTTGTTTATCGAAGTCAAATAAAATTTAATATCATTTCAAGGTCAACTATTCTTAATATTTAATAACTTGATATTTTTCTTAATTTCCTTCGTTTTGCCCCTTAGAAAATCCCAAAGATTCTTAAATCGGTGATGTTTAAATAATCTTTACTAATATATAATTTTTCTAAAACAATTTCAACGGAACTAGCCAACTTAATATTACTTAACTTTTCCTTGAAGATAACACTAGATGGGTGTCATTAAAGAATCACAAATTAGTCATATCACTTAAGTAATACTTGACACTCTCCTGGATTCCTTTTTTCTTTAAATTTCTCATGCCAACCTGAAACTTCTTCTCAAGTTTTTTTAATTTTGATTTTTTTCTTCTTTTTCTCCTTTGTTTTCTTTTTATTTTTCTTTTTCTTTTTCTCATGAGAATTACTATATCGGGTTAGACAATTTTTTTTCTTTTAAATATGATAATTGTCAGTTTCCCCTTAGCGATTGGTCTTAAAAAATAATTACTTAATGGCACATTTTCATGTTAACCTTTGATTAAAAGTTAAAACAATAATAACTAGCTATAAAAAAATGAAAAGACTTAACACTTAAAACATTATTAATCTGCTACTTAATATTTTAATTATACCTTTTCAATAATCATGAGATTTCTTTAAATACAGTTGAGGTTTTTAATTCTAAAATTAATTATTAAAAAATTAAGGTTAATCATTTCTTAATGACATCTATCCCCTTTTAAAAGAACTTTTGATAGGCAGGTTGAATTAATTAGAATTCCTACCAGAAATTATCATATAAATATTTAATCTTTACGTGAGTTATGTAAAGTACTTTCAGGTTTATAAAAAGGTACAAATTTCCTTCAAACTTGTTTTTTCCAAAAACATGATTGACATGCAATAATAAAAAGTTGGATAAAAATATATAAGGGCACGAAAAAGTAAATGCGAGACTAGTTTCATGGATTTTAGAAAAAATAATACAGGAAATCAACATAATTGGAACAAGGGTAGCAGTGTATCATCCAGAAAAAGTAAGAAAATAAAACTGACAAAAATCATGTTTCTTGACTTCTACCCCGCCAACTGAGACCAACTACTCCATAGAGGGACAATACTCAACACTAATAAACCCAAAGCACACGACAAAAAATGATACAACTTAACTCATAAGATAAGAATTGGATTGCCTCCCAAAATAGTGATTGGTTTAAGTTCCTTAGCCAGACAATGCCAAATCTATCATTTGAATGATTCCAACTTTAACACTTCCTAAAAATCTCTATTCTATCCTCTTATGTATAATTTTAACTTTTATCCTTATCATGAATAAATAACAAGTATAGGAATTTTTTGTGGAAGTATTCATATTGTGTCGTGTCAAATATGATAAATATTATTCATTACCCTTACTAGAGATGTTATAAAGAACATCGATGTCGGCACTATTTTTGGTGTGGGGTTTGCCCGTAAGAAGCTATCGGTCATCGGAATTGAAATCCCGTTGCCCGCTTCGGAAGGACGTTTT
>NEWO01000497.1:172350-183216 GCA_003013225.1 Phalaenopsis aphrodite | reverse complement strand
TGTGGTGTGTTTCATGGTATGACGACATTATGAACTTTATTGCTAGTGATATTATACCATATGGTCTGACATACCAACAGAAGTGGAGATTTTTATCAAAAGCTAATAGTAAGAATTTAGTAATTTTTTTATGTTTAAAAGTGATTAGAAGAATATTTATAATTTCTCAAAATTACAAATATACCCTTATTTCTTTTAAACCATGAAAATGAACTTTTCAAATTTAAAATCTCCATAAATTTAATTTGAAATCATTGATAAGAAGTAAAAAAATAATCAAACATTAAAACTCACATGTTTAAAAGTGAAGATAGGCATATTTGTAACTTTTTCAAAAAAATTACAAACACACTCTTCACTATTAAACATAAAAGATGGAATGCTTGAACAAAAAAATCTCATCCAATTAATTTGGATCTCACTAACATAACAGAAATGTGTAAAAGTTGTATTCACTTTGAAATGAAGTGGCCTAAGTCAAAATAACAAAAGTACAAATATATCCTTACACTCAAACCCTCACAACTTCTTCAAGCAAACTTGAGATTGAATTAAATTTTTACTAATAAATCAAGTGAATAGTAAAAAATCAAGATATAGAAAAAATTTCCCATTAAATTTTTTTTTTAATTTGCTCATTATTATAAGCAAGAATTCATAGGAATTCCAAAATAAATTAGAATGACTTGGAATACTTAGAGATTGTTTCGAATTACATTCTAAACTGTTCTACAAAATTTCAAGAGTTTTAAGAACCATTTATATTTATTACAAATTTTTAACCAAAATACCCTAAAAATTCAAATAATTATAATAAATCCATAAAAAAATTATCAATTTTATTTATAGAATCCTCTTAAGCTCAAAAAATCCTTATAAATATCTTCAAGCTGATTTAAAAATATTTAGATTAAAATATAAACAACCCTAAAAATCACAAAAAAAATGAACCCAATTTAAGTCATAATAAATCACAAAATATTCAAATTTCTAGAATTATATATATTCTACTTTATACAACTTATAATTATTCTTCATGGCAGTTTATAGTATTGACAGCGACTTTTTATATACATAAAAATACAAGAATTTGACACTACTACTATAAGATTTAAACCCTCGGCAATGACGCAAAAGACTTGATGCAACGTTTAATATGCAAGAATTTATGAACCCAAATTTATATATTTATAATGATTTTGTAAAGTCACAATTTCAAACGCAAATATACGTATCACTTAAGTAATACAGAGCTCTAGTGGAGTCCCGTTTATCGATCCCACATGGAAGCGAGGTAAGGGGTCCTTAGTCAAATTCTAATATACTACTATTAGTCCTTCGTTTGGAATGTCAATTAAAATGATGATTTATCTAGCAACTACTCCTAAATGCAAGTGTTAAATGTAAAGATAGCAACTATAACTAAATGCAAATATTAACTCTAAAGGTAACCCTTTTTGGATGAATTGGTTTGGAGAATTTTGAGATATTAAAAACTACTATTCTTATTTAGTGAATTGGATAATGTAAATGAATGAGATGCATTAAATATTGTATGTGTCAAATAGGAGCAATCATATTCATTACCCTTTGGTCCAGACATAAAGAACATTGACTAATCCTATGCTTGTTTACTGAATCCATGGCTAGGCTGGGAGAATACTGGCTCTCACTTCGGAGCTCCTACGTTCCCCTCGCCTGAGGGCTAACATCTCCGCTTCAGTACTCAAACAATAGGACTGAATATCTCTCCCACAAATTCTCCTGCCAATCCATGCAATGCTAGAACATTTCCTTACAAATTCTCTCAAAATCTCTTCTCCAATCTCTCCAAAAGGGTAGAAATCTACATTTCTACTCCGATTCTAAAAACACTTAACTTTCTCCACACTTTTCCTAACTTTACTCTCACAAAAATTCCACTTTTTCTAACATAAATTCATTCTTTTAAAGTGTAGGGATGAAGTTTGAAGAGTTGCCACAAGAATCCTTTCAAAAAGCGTCCAAATACATTGAATTTCGGCCCATAACCGTCCCCGAGCGCCGTCGGCGGGCTCGAGGGCGTTGTGGGCGAGTTTTTCTGTTTTTTTTCGGTCTTCTCGGGTAAATCTCACCATCGGCGCCATTTTGGGCGCCATCGGCGAGCAGACTGTACAGCTCCACCGTTTTGCTCCGTTTTAGCTTTGTTTCTCCCCATTTCAGTTGCGTTGTGTTCCTAACAGATAGCCCTACAAAATAAACATGATAACAACCTTCCTTTAAAGTGTAATCTCATTCAAAAATATGCAAGAATTGTAAAAGAGATTAAGCATCGAAAGATTTATCGAAAGGTGATAGAGCAAAATTTCATTTCTTGCTTGTGTTTGCTCCAAATTGCACTGTTTTTGTTTCTTTTTCTCCAAATATCCATAATTCATCATACCTGCAACAAAACATCAAATATATCCTTCTTTAAAGTGCAATATCATCAAAATCATTATAAAATAGGTATGAAAATCTCAACATATTTTTCTTTGGTCAAATATCTTATAAGTATTAAGAATTGTTAAATGCTTATATATGCCTCAAAAGAAAATATAAGGCAATTAACCAAAAAATTAAGTAAATTCAAATAAAAATCCATAAAAATTCCTAAAAATCCAAGGATCATAGAAACTAAAAATAAAATCTTTTCTCTTGGTATAATTTTAATAAAATATGAAAATTGCAATTTAAATAATAAGACCTTGTTTTTCTCTCCTCACTTTTGCACACACACTACCTATGGACTTCCTTTAAGGCACAAACCCTATTTCTATAATTAGGCTAAATTGAGATAGTTGTGTGTTGTTGTGCTATTTATTTTATACTTTTTTTTTGTTTTCTCATTAGAAATGTTTTGTTAGGTCTGGTTTTTCCTCACTATATTAAATAGTTTAGGATGAGTAAAATGTCGTCTCTTTATGTTCTACAAAATTACCTTTCCATATTATTATTTACTAACTTTACTTTGTATAGGTTACATTAAGATTAAGAAGAGCTAGTATTTTCGTACACCAAAAAAATATTCAATTTTACATATAAATTTAAAGCTTATATTTGGTGATATTGCACTATAAGAAAATGTATTTTCATATTTTATTGCAGGTATACTAAGACTAGTCATTTGGAGCTTAAAGGATGCAAAAAAAAATGAAATTTAGAGTAAAAATGTGACGTTTTCAAAAAATTGAAGTGGCACCTTGGGGCCAGAACTGACGCCTAAGTGCCAGAATCCAGATAAGATGGCGTGTAGGCGCCAGATTTCGATGCCTAGGTGTCAAAGACTGTTATTTTCACAAATGCTTTACATTTGGACAGATTTTGAAAAAGTGTCTAAGGAGACTCTTGGGAAATTCATCCTTACATTATAAAAGAGTGTTTTTTATGTCAGAATGAAGGGGGCGTGAGTATCAAAGGTGTGTTTGAGTGTGACAAGTGTGTGGGAGAGTTTAGAGAGTGTCTCTAAGAGCTGTAAGAGGAGAGGAAAAGTGAGATATTTCTTCTTCCTTACATTTTTAAGAGAGATTTGAGTGTTATTGTAAAGAAAGAAAGAGATTTAGAGGAACTTCAAGGGGTTTTCTTTAGGAAGAGATCGAGTTAAGTTATTTTACTTTTCTTTCTTGTTTTGTAAACTTATTTATATATATATAATCCATATGTTGTTATATCTTCCTCATGAATTGTGAGTAGATTTATTTATCCTTCTCCCTACAAAGAGAAATGGTCATGAGAAGAATCAATATTGTTGTGTAATATTTTAATTTCATAATTATGATGAGTCAAACATTGAACTTCATTTACTTTTCAGTATGACCAATTGAATTGTTAAAATTTGTTATGAAACATACGATCTAAGAGGGCAATGCTTTCTACAACAAAAGTAAGAATCACATTTAATTTCATTTATGAGAATGTAGTCCATGGGGTTGAGTGTAAATGAATAGAGAAATATTCATTAATAGGCGTAGAATTGCACATCTTAGGGTGACAGACTAAAGTCCTCAATTTGGTCCAGGAATTTGGAAACTAAAGTGAGATGTTAGCTCTTAAGCAAGGGGAATGTGAGAATTCTGCAGTGAGAGCCAGTATCTTTCCAGCCTAATCGCAAATTTAGGGACTAAACACTATTTTAGCTAATGTTTTTTTGTCGCTTGTGAAAAGGATAAAGAATATAATTGCTCTTATTTTGTACAATATAATTTTTTTCAATTTGATAATTCACTGACTATAATCTCATAGTAAGGGCAAGAATAATTTCTTAAATTTGAACTCTTCTTCACAAAACCTAGTTTAGTTTTAGTAAATTTTGCTTTGAAGTTTAGATATTAGTGTAGTAAACACAGTTTCTTTAGTGGCATTAAGCAAATTTTTACTTATTTTCTTACTTAAGTTTTCTATAGTTTAAATATCGTGCTATTACATGATTAACACAACAAATTTTCAACTCCTTGTGGGATCGATACTTAGGAATCCATTAGAGCCTTTATTACTTGAGCGATATATATACTTGCATTTACAACCTAGTGACGATTTGAAATTGAAAGTACACCTTAATTCACTATGAGTGGAAGCTTTAACTATTTTAAAAGAGAAAACTTTTTATATTGAAGTAAATTTTATGGTGATTGTTTTGCATATTTTTTTGTATAGTTGGCCTTTGTATTGTGGTGTTGAAAAACATTTATAACACACAAAAATCGTGCATCAAGTTTTTGACACATTTGTCGGGCATGCAACACTAAATTACTTTAAAAATTTTGTACTATTAAAAAAAAGGGGTATTTACATACATACCATCCATTCTTGCACATTTATATATCTAACGCCAAACTTTAATTTTTATATTAATACCAACAAAAAATTTTAAATTGCATAAAAAATATCAGTATTTTTAATTTTTAAAATATGAAATACATTTTCATATGAATAGGTAAGATGGCATATATATATAAATTGAAATATATGTGTTAGATATGTATATACATAGGAATTTAGTGGTATGTATGAAAATCTTCCAAAGAAAATTAATAATTTTAAAGAAAACATAAATAACTTTCTATATAAAGGTTAAAGTTAATATCACATACAAGTATAATAAGATAAGTAATATTGATAATGTGATAAATAAATATTTACTAAAAATATATTAAAATTTCATTATATGTCATATTCAACTTCGAATTAATGGCATTTATGTTGTCATACCTAATTGTTAATTATAATCAAAGTTGATTTCAAAATAAAAAATAATATTCTACCTATTCAAACTATTAGATATGAAATATATTTTAAATTACATATGAAAAATTTTGTCATCCGACTCCCATATAACATATCACATGCCAAATGTCATTTTAATATTGTTGAATCAATATTTAGCCATGAATAACACATAAGAAATAGAGCTTAATAAGGAGGAGGGGGTGTGTGGGGAGGGGGGCGCTGTTGGGGTGATATGAAAGTGAAGAGTAATATGTCATGTCTTATTCGTGAAATGATCACTCTATTTATAGGGTATACAGTAAAATTTCACGATGTTATATTTTTGTCTCTACTTTAAAGGAGTTGTACTAGGCATTCCTGGTCTTTTATATGTATGATTACATCACTCGACTATTTTTGGCTTGGTCATTTTAGCTTAATTAGCTTAAAGTCGGCAAGAAAAGCTTGAATGGCTGAGTTCTGCTCAATCGGTTGCACTTTGTTGGTGTGGGTCGGCCAATTGATATGGCTTAACTGTTGATCCTTAACTTTTGATGGAGAGCCTCTTGGCATCTCTGGGTTGATTGAAGATACTATGGATCAAATCATCCCTTGAAGTGGCTTTCTCACAACAGTTGGCTTGAATTCTCTTTTTTCCCTTTTTCTAACTAAGTTGTTCTAGTTTCATCAAGTCGTCTTTTTCCCATCTCATGGTCTCTGCCAGTTTTAGCATTTTTAGCTTGGCTCAGATAGGTTCACCTAATCAAATAAGTGGGCCTCATGGTCATCTATCAATGAATCTTCCTTTGTATTACTTTTTCCTTCTAGACATTTATATCTCTTTAAAATCAGTGTTGTCGCATTTTTTATGTACATATTTTGGTGCTTCAATTCTCTTTAATTCTTGAAAGTAACATTGCAAATAAGTATAAGAGACTTTAATGCAACAAATAGATCACAATTATTCTTTAATTAATGATTCAATAATTGAACTCTCTTGATCATCATGCTCTTAATCATCATAAATAAGGTGTGGTCGGACTGTTCACATTCCAAAGTTTTTTTTTCATCCATTCTCGTTTAAATCGGTCAACTTCTAGGAACTGCAATGAAGAGTGTGCCTGATCTCTTGATTGATATTCCCAGTTAAGATCAACTTTGTGTTGTATTTGGGAGACTGAAGGAGCGGTACCACCCAGAAGGTGAAAAGAAGAAGAAAACCATTGATAAAAAGAGAAAAATGATCACGTTGGTGGATCAGGTAAGGTTGTCTAATTCATTCCTTGGCTTTTGATAGAGGAACATTGAGACCAACCCAACCACAAGTTCATTAGCTCAATCTTCTGTTGCGGTATAAGACTTGTTAGTCAAACAGATCACCAAAAAAGTTGATGGTGCTCTACCGTTGCACAAGACGCAAAAAGTTGTTGACACCCCAATGCTACCCTGTAAGAGCACCTTGTCAATTACATCATCTGAGTGGGATCAACTCTTTAGTATGAGGAGTCTCAGTTTTTCTTGTTAGATTTTGATTTCTTTTGGGTTCCCTCCTCTTTAAGTTGTACATTGGTGTAGATAACCTGGTCCCAATAGTTATAGGCGATAAATTGCCTCTGACAAACTTCGACAGTAACTTAGCCCCAACACCAGCGATGACTACCCAGGCACAAGCTAAGGGTGATTGACTCTCAAGAAAGAATGATGGGATTGAATTCCCATAAAATTCTTTAAAGCTACACGGGGAAGCAAATGACTGGTGTCTGATATCTCTCAAATTACTGGCTCACCGCCTAGATGATATTGAGAAAATTTTTACTCGATTAGTCAGGGTTCATTGTAGTAAGGAGAAACTAAGTTGCTTGCTCGAGTGAAGAAAGTGGAGAGGATAGAGGAAGAGATGAACACTCTTTGCTAGGAATTGTGAGATGTCCGATAAAGATCCTTCATACTCTGGGACCAAACAAATCAACCAAACTAGTTTATGTTTGGAGAATAAGTTTTGTATAAGAGCGTACTTCGACTATGGTATGTCTTAGCCAAACTGGCAGACCACCCCCTTGTAAACTATTTGCTCTCAGTCTAGCTCCCGTGCACTTTTTGTAATTTATAATGTCTAATTTTGGAATAAAATTTATTTTTATCTTCTCGATTCATGCACCGAGGTGATCCTTCTATCATCATATTTTTGAAATTGTTGTATAGTTCTATTTTTTCCCTTGTTTGATTGTTTCACTTGTTACGTTTTCTTATATATATAAGGGTAATGGTTTGATGATGTTACACTTTTACTATCTTTTTATCCTCACTTTTCTTCATTCTTTTATATATTTTTTTTTGCTTTATGCTTGATGGGTTTAAAGTATTCACTAAAGGCCTTCAGGTCAGTCAACTCAACAAATGATCAACAATTACTTAGGGGGAACGATTACATGAGACCAATATATTTAATCCCACCATGAAGCTTTGGGTCAGTAGAAGGAATGTCATGTGACTATTCTGTTTGGTTCTAACCTCATTTTTTATTAACATCAGTTCCACTTTTGATTGAGGCTGCCCTTCTATTAGGAACAGTGGGCCATTTTTAATCCCTACATAGTTTTTCCATCCTAAATACTTCCAAATTTCATTGCTAAAATCATGAAATTTATGATTTTCTTTAATCAGTTAAGAAACTCTTATTTAATGGAGCTCTTCACCCATATATTTGTGTTTCCAGTCGATCCAGATGATTATTTTTTATTTTACTCTATTGGCAAGTTCCAACTACTAGGGTTGGAAAATAAAGTGGACTAAAAAATTTGCTTTTGACTCCGTTCTTCTCTTCGAGGGCGGTGAGTTCTGACTTTCTCATTCTATAACGCCCCCATCAAGTCAAAGAAGAAGTTTTAAATTAGATATTGGTGGAATCTAGAGCAGTTAAAGGGTGCCAACTTTTGATCCACAAGTACCTTGATCCGATAATTGTCAAACTGGTGTTACAATAAGAAGATCTCTAATGGATGATGATGAATGAGAAATAGGCAGTCTCTGACATTTATGAGACCAAATAGGAGGCAGCGATTTCCACTCCAACAACAAAAAAGAAAGCCTGTGTGGTTAATCTTACTAAATTTTATAGCCCAACTGTTGAAGTGGCAGGAAAGCAAAAACCACAAGTGGTTTGTGCTGGGGAAGATCATATTAAGTCTATTCCATGTCAGATTATTCTATTATTTTCTAAAGGGATCATCAATGGTGAGCCAATCTTTACCAAGAGTAAAACTACTATGTGACCACTAGAAGTTCTCTTTCAATTGTAGGTCCCTCTGACAAGCAGCACTAAGAGGCTAAGAGGAAGACAAACTTAACAGAGTTAAGCCGAAAGGAAGGGGAGGCTTCAGTAGAGCGACAACAAGAAACATTTGCCACTCCTCAGTCAGCCGCTCCTTCCTTCATCATTCTTTCTATTAGAGATGAAGTCAACCATCTATCTCCAATTAGCCCGAGTGGACTCGAGTTCGAGCCTAAGCCCTCGAACTAAGAGGACGTGCACCCTGAGAGGAAGGAACCTACAATCAATTTGAGTGATGTGCCTCCTCCTCTTTTTAGGAAAAAGCATGAGGCATTCATGCTTAAGTAGGTTATATTGCAAAATGAGGGGGAGAACGTCAGCACCTGCTACGAAAGTCAGCACAAGATTGGTATTCTTACTCCCTCATTGTAGTTCTTTATCCTTCAACTGTGATTAATGTCATCTAATCTCACGCATATGGGAGAATACTTATGACATAACCTTTCAAGCCTTTGTCAGATGACTGAAATATGTCAACTAATGGCTTAGGAGTTTCTCACTTCTAGTGGACTGTCATTCTATTAAACACAAAGAATGATTGGATGCTTAGGAAAAGTTATTTGTGGCTAAGGAGAAGGCAAAGGCATCAAAATAATAGGCAGTGGAAGCCAAAGTCTAGGCGCTCAGGCAATGAGAGGAAAATCAAGACTTATAGGAGATGGCCACATTAAAGACATGAGATCATTTTTTTGAGCTCTCCTCCCAACAACATCACGCAGAACTTCTCACTGTGAAGCTCAGGAAAGGGGTTGCCTATGGTGTCAGTTAGATAGGGATGGTGAAGTTGGTCTCCTCCTAGCAGATTGACATTGATAAATTTGTTTCCTTATTTTCTGATGAGGAGGTGGAGGAGGAGGAGGAGGAGGAGGGTGTGGTGGGTGGTGATGAAGAAGAAAGTGGTGAAGATGATGGATGATCTTCAAATGTATTACTCACCCTTAACTTCATTTATAACTTAGAAAATTTTAATCTTATTTTTTTTAAAGACTTCTAACGAAATGTTAAGATAATTTATAAGATTTTCAAACTTTGCACTTTACTTTTACTTTTGTTTTTTTTTAATTATAAAATAATTTTCATAATTTACTTTAGGATTTTCCAACTTTCTGTGGGACTGATATCTAAGACTCCATTAGAACCCTTTATTACTTGAGTGATCTGTATATTTGCATTGATTTTAAAAGAGATTTGGCAGTTTAAAAAGATTTTTAGAAGATAAATTATTTACATAAAGAGTATTTTTGTTGGGATTATATTGCATATCTATTATATATTTGCCGTGTGTAATTTTGTAATATTGAAAAATATTTACAAAATTGTCACACTAAATCGCCCGCCACATCACCAGTCCGAATTATTTTAAAGTAAAGGACCCAGTTATTAAAGTGACATTAAACTTCATTTTCTTATAAAATCAAGGTCTTATCAAAACATTGGAATTTTTTTCTTGGATTAATCATTTCTCGATTGTCTTTCTGTTGAGCTTTGGAAATAAGTTCTTTCCTTTTCTTTACTTTATTGTGGTGGGTGGGATGGTTCAGACTAACATTGACCTCATTGTGTGGGAGGGCTAGAACGTCTACCCATTATTTTGTTGATGTCCCTCTTGATTGTCGATTCCTGATAGTTTAACTTATGGGCAGCCTTGTCACGGGACGAGTCAAGTCCTCCATTCAACAAGAAGATCAACTTTAGTGATGTCATTGTGACTTTCATTTGAAGACTTTTAAGTGATGGCGATGTCTTGTGCTTTGTAATTTCAATAGAAGTATGCACTTGTCTTATGAACTAGGTAAATGCTTTTTTGTTTTGAATTTTATTTTTGTGTATTTTATTTTGTTTTATATTTTCTTTGTTTTTGAAATTTGGAGTGTAATTTTTCAATTTATTTTTTGTTAGCAATTATGGTGTTGATGGATTTCAAAATTTAAACGGAAGCTACAAAAGCACATATTTGGTCCAACATGCAAATGGCAAATGGACTCGAGAGACATGGAGTAAAGGTGAAGTTCAAGACACCCAATTCTGAGATTAACTTCACTACGCACTCCGTTTAGGTGAACCTCGTTCACCAAAATGCCTATTAAGGTTCCAACCCCACAAAAAAAAAAAACTATAGATTCCTTAAACCTTCTGCTTAGAAGTGGTTAAGTAGACGGTCCCAAAATCGAAGAAGAATTGGTCGTGCTTGCCCAAGAAAAAAATGGCCAAAGCATGCCAAGGGAAGAATGCTAATCTGAATCATGAGGGACATGGAAACATTACCGCTGTATGAAGACAAAACCACCTGATCACAACGGAGAGAGAAACTA
>NEWO01000497.1:70130-171757 GCA_003013225.1 Phalaenopsis aphrodite | reverse complement strand
TATCCTGGGGAATAGACACATTACTTGATAGTGAAACTCGATTAAGTAAACTAGAGGATTTATGACATCCATTTCAATTGTGAAACTCTTATGTTGACCGACAAATTCTCTTATCTAATATAAGAGATTAGATAAAGTTTATGTTAAGTTGGGTTCCAAAGTTTCTTATAAGGGCAAACTCTTATAGTTAATTACATCTTAGATAATCAAAATTGCCTAAGAAAACTCTCAATTTATATCATAGTATATTGTCTTAAAGAATTTCAAAGTTTAGGTTTTTCATGGTAGGACAAAGGAAACCAAATGGGAAAGTTCAAATAGGAACGATTATTTTCAGAATCCAAAGTGAAAAAACTAAGGGATGTCACGGATCTTGAGGCAAGCAACGAAGACTTCCCAAACTATGCTATGCTTTGTTTTCAATTTTGTGGAAATATTGTTAGATGTTTCATCCTACCAATTATTATTACTTAGGGCTTACACTTTCATGACACAAACATACAAATAGCCTAGAACGACAACCTCAGAGCCTAAAGTGAGTTAGGCCTTATGTTACACAATAGGTTTGTGCAAAGGCCTAAAGATGAGTTGAGGATTTATGTCATACTAGACAAGCTACCTCAAAATCTTATGGCTTGTTATTTAATTCTAAGAAAAGATTTTCTATTATAGATCAGTTTGTTTTCTTAAAGTTTTTCTTCTGAACATCCTTGTAATGTGCCCATGGTGTTAGCTCCAAGCTCCTTATTGTGATGGTTCTAGGTTCAACATTTTATAGTTTCGGAGTTTAAGTGACAATTTTGTTGTTGTTGTTGTTCAAGTGTCCTTAGGGGGGAATTTTAATTTATTTAGAGTGATGCAATTTAGGACCCTACGATTCTGTCATTCTGGTACCACTATTTTCTCTTGAATTTACTTAGTCTAAATGAGTTGTTAAGCTCATTTAACCTGTAGAACTCGTGTTAGCAACCGTAGGTTACCTCTTTTGAGAAATCCTCATAAACCAAAAGGAGTTTGTTATGTTCATTCATTATTTTGAAACCGTAGATTTAATTTTTAAAATGTGTTTTGTTGATTGTCAGTTTTGGTTTAGTTTTTCATATAAAGTAAATAAATGACGATAGAAGATTTTGTAAGGTAAATAAGTAAAATTGCATACATAAATTGTAAATGTGCACGTGGCCTCTACTACTGCTACAAGGTTAATCTCATAAAGCATAATATATCTGTTAGAAATTTAAATAAATTATAGAAAATTAAGCAGGCACATCTTGTACGGGAGAAGTCTAGAAATGAGTCATAAGAAAACACAAGTAAAGCAAAACCCATATTCACATATGAAAGACCATGAATAAGTGTAGACATTGGTAAAGGTAGGGGCACAAAGCTGGATTTTGTGCTTCCCAACCTTGAGTAAGAGATATCAACCCGATAATCTATGGAGGGTAGTTCTAACCTCAATCCAAGTGATTAACCATGGACCTTTATAAGTTTTCATTTTTAATTTAATTTTCATGCATGTAGAATTTACTTTAATAAGCATAATAAGATTTACTTTTTTTGTAAAAAGTATGTAAAGTAATTTAGTCCACAGATCAAATATTTTAATCGAGCTAGGATTACAAACAACCTAGGAGTATCGGTGGCAACAATCTCATCAAGAGTTGGCGATAATTATCCTTGGTCCTTATCCTCTTCTTTTATTGAAGGTCCTTGAGGTAAGAGATATTGTTCTAAATCTCATTTTGTATACCTTATTTTAGCACACATTAGCGTTATTGTCATCACTCTAGCCACCTAGATCTCAGACTTGCAAAAGCCTGTTGATCCATATGTGGTAAAAACAAATATCCCCAGTTTCCTACAAGGATATAAATACCTTAGAGTAGACATAAATCCCTGAGCATTAGGTCAATTAATTTAGGATAAGTAGTGTATGGCATTTTTATTGATTTGGGTGAATTATGGGTCCCAAGACAAAACTTGGTGGGCCCTTAAGTTTTAAGATTGAGTTTCTTGAACAAAGCATAATAAGTTCAGTTGTCCTTCAAAATATCCATAAGAACATAAAGTGTTCGGGGCATAACCCTAAAAAACTCTTAAAACTCCTTGAATTGTTTTGAGTTCATTTGAACTTATTATGTTGTTCAATTAATCATCTGAGGTTAAATTTAGATTCAGTGAGAATTAATTTTTCCTATGCTCAATGAACCTTGATGTTTTAATTATCTCATGAGAGGGGTACTTAGACATTCACTTAATTCTTATTTAAGAGTTATGTAAGCGGATGCCCTTAAGGGCAAGTTCAAGTCATTAAAGATATTGGACTCAAGATTAAAAATGGGCTTGCAGTACTTTGAAGGTATTCATGATTGAATAAGTTTCTTTTTTTTCTAAACCTCGTTAATCAAATTTAAATCAACCGTGATTCACTACTAAGCCCCTAAGTCAAGTTTTTATGGCAAATTTGCAATAAAAAAAATATTAAATTAAGTTGATATAATTTAAATTAAAGAGTTGCATTAATCACCTATTAGGGGCTTCAAATGAGCAAGCTATCATCTTCCTAGCTCAAGCCCACTACCTTAGAATCAACCAATTAGGTTAACTTCCAAGTCACAACAATTTTAAAAAAATTACATTTTTGCCCTTATTGTACAAAATTTGTGAGTTGGTTTCTACCTCTTAAACCCTTATGTTTCAAACATCCAAGAGGATTAATTATAATCAACAATACCCATTTACCCTTTCACTTAACCTAAAACTTAATTTGAGCATCAAAATCCCATAATTACCATTTTGCCCCTAAGGCTCTCCACTTCATAAATCATTAAATTCAACTCAAATGACTTTGAAATTTTCTTAAGAACTCACTCATGAGTCAATTAAAACATCGGAGGTAATATAATGATTTTCTAATATTTATTTATTTTTTATAATTTTTTTTACTTAAAAGTAAGAATTTTTAATGTTAATTCATTTAATTAATCAAAGTGAAGTTTCTCTCCTTTGAAAAAATTATTGGAGGTTCACCTAGGTTAGAGGACCACTTATGCTAAATTTCATGAATTTTTTAATTATATTTTAATTATTATAATTATTTGTTTATTTTAGTGATTAAATAAAAATTATAGTTTAATTTCAAAAATTACTTCTTATATTTTTCCTTAATCTCTCTAAGCTCAGAGAACTTAAAGAAATAAAATTTTTGTTTTTTATGATTATTATTTTATTTATTATAATTATTTTGATGCAAAATCAAGCAATACATTTTTAGCATTTAAAAATACATAACTATATTAGAAAATTTTGGAAAAATATTTTAAGTTATCTCAAGTCATCAGGGAATAATTTGTGACTTGTTGGTGCATTTTTGTATTTTTGCGATTTTTAATTATTTTTTTTTATTTTTAAATTGAAAATTAGTTCAAAAATGAACTATTTATTTTAACACTAATTTTATTTTTCTTGAGTGCCCCTGGTCATAAGGATCACTCCAAATCACTTTTCATAATTTTATTATTTTTCTTTTAATATAAATAATTATTTTAAACAAAAATTTAAATTTACTTAGAAAATTGATTTTTATATCAAAAATAATTTTAATGGCCTTAGGATTTTTACAGCAGCTTCATGAAGTGCTAAACTTCAATTGGCCAAATTTGGTAATTATTTGAATTATTTTGTATTTTTTCTATTTTTTTATATTTTTCTTAATTTTAAAATAGAAAAATAGATTTTTAAATTTTAAAATTCCATTTTTATTTTTCCTAGGTTCCTCTTACTACAGTGAACATACCAAACTCATTTTTATAATTTTTTTATATTAAATTTTTTATAATTATTTAAAGCAAATAATGATGATTTACCTTAAAAATTAGGATTTTCCATGCTAAGAATGTTCTCTAACTTTGGAAAAATCAGAGAACATCCCTAAGCATGTGAGAAATAAGTCCCCCAAATTTCATATTTTATGATTTACACATAATTATTTATGATTTAAATATTTTTTAGTATTTAATTAATTAAAAAAGAAAAATTAGGAAATTATTATTAATTTTTCATCCACATTATTTTCCTTTGTTCACCGAGCACTAGGGTATTTTTATTTCATTTTTTATCATTTTTCTATATTAAGTGATGCATTTTTAAAATTTTTGTAATATATTTGAATCTAAAATACCCCTTTTTTTTCTACTTATCTAAGTCAGCATCACCGCAACCTTATACACTCCAAGCTTTCCAAGTGGTGAGCTCTAGTTTGACGCCACCATCCACGTCAGTTGTCACATGGCTCTGCATTCCCGAACACCTTCTTTGTCAAGCGCAAATTGGGTAGTTGGTTTGATACACACACGATCAAATTGCTCGTGTCATCTTCCACAAATGTCTTAACTCGAGAGCCACAAATTTTCTAAACCTAGTTTCTCTCTATATTATCAACCAAATCATGCAAGATTTGTTTCTAAAGCTTCATCTAGGTGAGATGAACCCATCCATAAGGTTGCATGTACATGAAATTAAATTTTTCCTCATAAAAGCCTAAACCGATGGCAAATTTGGGTGTTTTAATCCATACCTTTACCCAAGAGGTGTAGCCTCAATTGGATTTGTTCCTGAGCTTTGTTGTGATCGGGCAAACCTCTTCAAAGTGCCAATTTGGTCTGGGGTTGGATCTGAGTATGAGCTTGATCCAGGGGTGGCATGGGTGTGGTCTTGAACTAGATTAAAGGGCTCTAGGGATGGGGATTTTAGTGGGGAACTTCCTCACTTGCTCTGGTGAAGCTCAAGAGTGATTTAATTGGGAGTTTTGATTGAGTTTGAAGGATGTCAATGAAAGCTCCTGATTTTCAGTGGGGAAATTAAGTCGAGCCAGTGGAAATGTTGGTTGGAGAATGGAGGGGATGGGCTTTGCAAGGTTGCTAGAAGGTTTGGGAGAATTTTGGCATATTTATGTCAAGGTTTTTTAGGAAACCCTTCCTTTGACTGTGAGGGTTGTCTTACTTATAGCCATGGCCATGGTGGCCAATAGTGCAAGCCAGGTGACATGCCTAAAATATGTTGCTTTTATTTGTACACATAATGCCTATTTATAATGATATTTCACTTTAATGAAAGCTATTTTTGATGTTTTTAGTTGTGGGTACACTAAATAGAGTAAATGGAGCAAATGGAGCAGAAATGGAGAAAATTGGAGTCAAATAAAGCAAAAACACAAATGTTGATCTGGCGCCTAGGAACCAAACAATAGCGAGATCTACTTGAAGAGGTTTTAGAAAAGACTCTTTAGGATTTTGAGAGATCTATTTAAAGAGACGTTTGGAGGTTCAAAGGAGAGACATTTTATAGGAAGAAAAGAGAGTCTATTGTAGAGAAGTAGATTCTTCCTTGAGAGGAGATGGTCTTGAAGGCTTGTTGTGATTAAGAGGAGAAGAAGTGAGAGATATCTTCTTCACTGCAGATTCTAAGTAATTTTAAAGTGAGTTGTAATAAGAGCGAGTGATTCAAAGGAACTTGAAGGATTGCTTGGGAAAGAGTTTAAGATAAGTTGTGTACTTTGTTTATTTTACTTTTTCTTGTCGTGTAAACTTTTATTTTTCTATAAATCAATCTACTATTGTTTCTTTCCCAAGATATCTGAGTAGTTTTCTTTGTCTTTCTCCATGCAATGAGGAATGTGTGTAGGAATGTAGTTTATTAGAAGTGCTTTTACAATTCCATAAATTGTATTGATTCAAACTTTATGTTTCATTTACTTGTCAATATGGCCAATTGATTTGTTAAAATGTGTTGTAAAATGTAGTGACCCATTGTTATGGACTATGTTCCAACATAGTAAGAATCACATTTAGTCTCATGGATAAGAATGTAGTCCTTGAGGTTAAGTGTAAATAAATAAGGAAATTAGTTTTGATGAGTGTAAAATTAGAGCTTTTAGGGTGACAGACTAAAATCCCCAATTTGGTCCAAATGTTTGGAAAATAAACGAGATGTTATCCAATAGGGGAGGTAAAGTGGGAACTCTAGAGTGAGAGCTAGTATCCTCCCAGCTTAACCACTGATTTAGGGATCAAACTATGGATTAGTCAATGTTCTTTATACACTTGACCGAGAATAACGAATATAATTGCTTTTATTTAGCACAATACCTTAGTTATATGTTAAAATTATTTTTCTACACTGACTATGAACTCATTGCAAGGGAAGGAGGTTTTATACAAATTTGAACTCTTCATACATTATTAGTTTAGAGTAGAGATAACTTTGCATTTTTAAAACCCTTTTTTAAATAATCTTGCATTTATATTTAAATTTGCTTAGCATATAAGCATTCCTTTAATAATTTATGATTAGATATTTCTCAAAAACTTATGATCATTTCTTATATAAGTTTTAAGGTAGTTAATAATAGTTTTTTTATTAAAGCTAATTGTATAAGATTTTTAGCTTTTTTATCGTGAGATTGATACTGGGATTTTTAAAGAAAATTCTATATTGCTTGAAACAATACGTATACTTTTGTAGTACCCCTAGCATGTAAATCATTTTTTTTCATCTTTATATAATATTTAATTTTGCACATTAGCTGCTAAATATAATTTAGGTCAAGCTTTTATTCGTATCTTTGAAATTTAATAATTTCATAACTGCGGGTTGGGTCAAATTTTTTGTGTCATTGTCGGGGAAACTTTGCAACAAAACCTTTTTAACTTAGTAAAATCTTAATTTTTAATTGTAGAAAAATTATAGTATTGTTTTTATATACATGCTTGTATTTAAAATAAAAAAAAAGATATATTATTGTTTTAGTTAGTATGTTCTGCTTGTTTTAATATTCATCTTTAAAAAGTGTATGAGTATTGTAGGATATGTAGATTTAGTATCTTACGATTCTGAGTTAGAGCGAACTATTAGTAAAATTAGAAAATAAAAATAAATTCATAATTTCCAAGAAATGGCAAACACTATACATAATAATTTAGAAAATCAAGTTGTTGAGAATCTACCAAAACCATTAAGAGATTATGTTAACCCTATGGTAGATGAAATTCATCGAAGTATACAAATTCCTACCGTAGAAGCTAATACATTTGAATTTAAACCTGCTAACATTTAAATAGTACAAAATAACTAATTTGAGGGAACTCCATCTGAAGATCCTAACTTACATCTGGCAAGTTTCTTAGAGTTTTGTGCTATATTTCATTATAATGGTGTCTTCAATGATGTTAAACTTAGACTTTTTCCCTTTTCCTTAAGGGATAAAACTAAAATGTGGTTAAACTCATTAGGACCTAGATCTATTAGAACTTGGAGTGACAACCTAGCACATAAATTCTTGTCTAAGTATTTTCCAACATTAAAGACTGCTAAGCTTAGAAATAATATTACATCTTTTTGTTAGTTTGAAAAGGAATCAATATACAAGGCTTAGGAGTGCTTTAAACAATCGCTTATGAACTGTCAACACCATTCTTTGTCTGATTGGTTAATAATTTAAACATTTTAAAATGGGTTAGTTGGATCTTTGAGATCTTTTATTGATGTTGTTGCTGGTGGATCATTAATGTCAAAACTTTTTGATGTAGCATATTTGTTAATTGAAGAAATGCCTACAAATAATATTCAATAGCCTTCTAGATGGGTAAATCCTAAAAGAATAGCTAGTGTTCATGATTCTGACTCTATTTTTATGGTAACATCTCAAGTAGATGCAATATCAATAAAGTTAGATCAATTATGAATGAATTTATCTCAAACACCTTAAGTGATTGAAGAGAATTCATTTAGACAAGTGACTGATTCCAACATTCCAACATTTGAGACTTTGAATGCAATTAACAATAAACCTAATAATCCCTATTCTAACAATTACAACCCAGGTTAGGAAAACTACCCCAACTATAACTAGAATAACAATTCTAGTGGAACTAACTAGCAATGAGGAAATAATCAAATGAAACCATTAGTAAATTGGATTTAATAGTAGTCAACAAATTAACACGAAGAAGTTGTCAACAGAAGAATTAGTGTTATATATGGGAAAACAATTACAAATTCAGGGAGCAACAATTAGAAATATGAAAAATTAACTGGGATAAATTGCTAGTATCCTTAGCAATAAGTCTCAGATAAGTCTTCCTAGTAATACTGAAGTTAATCCTAAAGACCAGAACAAAGAATAGGTTAAAGTTGTCCAATTAAGAAGTGGAAGAGAATTGGGGACGAGAGTTTAGAAGGAGATTGAAGTTGAGAAAGAGAGAAAAGAAGTTGAAATGTCTGATGAAGATATTCCTTAATACCTAGAAAACCTATTTCTCTAATGAATATCAATTTAGAACGACCACCATCTCCATTTCCTCAAAGACTTTGAAAACAGAAATTGGGTAAAGAATTTTCAAAGTTTTTGGAATTATTTATGTAGTTAACTATTATATTCTATTTATTGAAGCTCTGGAACAAATGCCGAGCTATGTAAAGTTTATGAAGAATACTCTTAATAAGAGGAAGTTTATAGATGATGAGAAGTGTAGTGCAAAAATTCAGAAGTAATTTCCTCAGAAACTAAAAGATCCTGGTAGCTTTACTATTCAATGTGCAATAGAAGATAGATTTTATGGGAAAGCTTTACGTGATTTAGAGGCTAGCATAAACTTTATTCCTCTATCTATTTTTCAATAGTTGGACTTAGGAGAGATTTCTCCCACTTATGTAACTCTTTAGTTAGTTGATCAATCAATTACTTAACTGAAGGTGATTATAGAAGATGTGTTAGTAAAAGTGGATAAATTTATCTTTTCTATTGATTTCATTGTATTAGATATGGAGGAAGATAAAAAGATCTCACTCATTTATGGGGACCTTTTCTTGTTACTGAAAGAGCTAAGAAGATGTGCAAAAATGTGAGTTAATTATGAGATTTAATGATCAAGAAGTGAAATTTAATATATAAAAATCAATGAAATATCCAACAAAGAAAATAGAGGATGAATGTTTTAGAATGGAACTTATCAATCAACTGAGTAGAAGCCATTTTAAGGAACATTATGAAGATAAGTTGGAACAAAAGGAAATTGATATTAAAGAAAATATTGATTTGAAAGATGAAAAGATTAATGAGGATATAAATTATGTTCATGAAAATTTTCAGTTGTTGGATTCGAGTGAAAACACCAAATCTTTTAGTCTTTCAATGGAAAAACAATCTGAACCAAAGATGAAAGTTCAACCTATGCATTTAAAGTATGCTTTTCTAAGGAACTCATGTACAGTAACTGTTATAATATCCTCAGAGCTGACTGAAGATCAGAAACTTAAATTAATAGAAAGTTCAAAGAATTATAAAAAAGCTTTTGGATAGAGGATAGCTGATATTAAAAGAATCAATCCTTCAATTTGTATGCATCGAACTTTAATGGAAGAGAATTAAACATCAAGGGCTGATCCTCAAAGGAGACTGAGCCCTATAATGAAAGAAGTTGTTAAGAAAGAAATTATAAAATGGTTAGGATGCTGGAATTATTTATCCTATTTCGGATAGTGCTTGGGTTAGTCTTATCCACTGTGTTCCTAAGAAAGAAGAAGTGATCGTATCTGTTAATGAAAAGAATGAATTAATGCCTACTCGACAAGTCATTAGCTGGCAAATTTGCATTGATTATAGAAAGTTAAACCTCACCACTAGGAAGGATCACTTTCCTTTACCTTTGTCAATCAAAAGTTATATAGGCTAGCGGGGCACATTTATTTCTGTTTTTTGGATGGATATACCGGTTATTACCAAATTTCTATAACTTCTGGGATCAATAAAATACCACATTCACAATTCATTATGGGACCTTTTTTTTCTTTTAGAAGGATGCCCTTTAGATTATGCAATGAACCTACAACTTTTCAAAGATGTATGTCAATTATTTTTGTGCGATTTAATTGAGAAAGGAATAGAAGTTTTTATGGATGACTTTTTAGTGATTATTACTTTATTTGAATCATGTTTAAATCATTTAGAAAAAGTAGTAAAACTTTGCGAAGAGATAAATCTAATTCTCAATTGGGAGAAATGTCAATTTGTGGTTGTAGGAGGAATTGTACTTGGACATAAAATTTCTGAAAATAGTATGAAAGTAGATTCATCAAAAATTCAAGTTATTGTTAAACTACCTCCTCCCACTATAGTGAAAGGAGTTAGGAGTGTCTTAGGACATGCTGGTTCATACAGGTGACACATTAGAGATTTTTCAAAAGTTATTAAGCCTTTATGCCAACTTTTAGAAAAAATATGTCTTATTTGATTTTAATCAGGAGTGCCTAAATGCCTTAAAGTTATTAAGAGAAAAATTAATCACCCCTTCTATTATTGTTTAATCTGATTAGTGGAAACCATTTGAGTTGATGTGTAATTCAAGTGATTATGCTATTATGGCTATTTTGGGGCAAAGTTTCAAAGTAATATATTATGCTAGTAAAACTCCTAATGAAGTTAAAATTAATTGTACTATTATAAAAAAAAGAGTTATTAGTAATAGTATATGCCTTTGAAAAATTTAGGTCTTATCTTATTGGAACTAAATGTATAGTGCATACAGATCACTACTATTAAATATCTGATGTTGAAGAAGGATGCAAAACCAAGGTTAATCAGATGGGTCCTTCTAATGCAAGAATTTGATTTTGAGGTAGTAGATAATAAGGGAACTGATAATCAGATTGTTGAACATCTATCTAGGCTTGAACCTAAAAATTCATATTAAATTGAAAATGAAATTAATGAATATTTTCCTAATGAAAAATTATATACTATAACTAAAGGACGTGTTCCATGGTATGCTGACATAATTAATTACATAGTCACACTTTACTCTATGGTTTGACATACCTACAACAAAGTAAATTTAAGCATAATGCAAGATCTTACTTATGGGATGACTCATATATATATAAATAATGTAAGGATCAAATTATTAGAAAATGTGTACTTATGGAAGGAACTCAAAAAAATTATTCATAAATGTCATGATTCTGATTTTGGGGGACATTTTGGGATTGATAAAATTGCACATAAATTTTACAATCTGAATTTTATTGGTCGACAATATTTAGAGATGTTAAAACTTATGTAAAAGCATGTGATCAATCTCAGCGGGTAGGCAATATCTCTAGAAAAAATGAAATGCCCCTCAATGTTACTTTAGATTTTAAAATTTTGGATTTTTAAGGTTTAGAATTTATGGGACCATTTCTACCATCTTTTGGAAATATATACATATTAGTTGCGGCAGACTATGTTTCAAGGTGGATAGAAGTTGTAGCTTTACCTCGCTGTGAAGCTCGAAGTATTGCAAAATTTTAATAAGAAATATTTTTTAGTAGATTTGGGATGTTGAGAGTAATAATTACAAATGAGAGAAGTCATTTCAGGAATAAGCTAACATTGGTGAAAAAATATGGTATTAGACATAGAATTGCCATTTCTTATCATGTTAGACCAGCGTTCCAGCAGAATTGTTTGACCGAGAAATTAAAATTATTTTAGAGAAAACTACAAATCATAATAAGATGGATTGTTGTGATAGGCTGGATGAAGCATTTTGGGCTTAAAGGAAGACTTCTATACAAACGACCCCATTAAAATTCATATTTTGGAAGGCTTGTCATTTACCAGTAGAATTGAAACATAAAGCTTATTGGGTTGTCAAAGAACTTAATTATAACTTGAAAAATGCTGCTGAGAGATGATTATTGCAATTGAATGAGCTTGAGAAAATCAGAAATGAATCTTATGAAAATGTAAGTATTTATAAATAAAATTTGAAATTATGGCATGATCAGAAGATTTTAAGAAAGGATTTAAAACTTGGACAAAAAGTTTTACTAGACAATTCAAGATTGAAATTATTTCATGGGAAACTGAAGTCTAGGTGGTTGGGGCCAATCATTGTAATAAAAGTTTATCCTTATGGTGTTTTGGATATCACGGATCCAAAAAATGATAAAATTTTCAAAGTGAATGGACATAGGTTGAAACCTTACTTTGATAGAAATAGATCTGTATCTAATGAAATCTTAATGTTTGGTCAAATTGAGTAAGTTGTGGATACATAGAGCTGATGACGTTAAACCAAGCACTTTATGTGAGGAAACCAATAGTTTTTAGAATGAATTGAGTTCAGCTGTTTTAGATTTGTTTGTGTCTTTTTGCTTGATTGAGTTTGAGAGTCTAACATGTGCTGTTTCTAATTAAAGCGATCTAATTCAAGACTTATGGGAGGTTAAGAAGTGTATTTGGACTTTTGGTGAACAATTTCTTTATTGTGCACTGATGCCTAGGTGCCAAAATCTGACGCCTAGGTGCTAGAAGACAGAGAGCCAGGCACCTAGGTGACCAAAACGTGAGTGCCACAGTTACAGGTTCACAAAATGAACCATTTTTGAGGTTTTTTATAGTTTTTTTTTCTTTTTAAACCCTCAAATACTTTAGATTATTTTTTTACCATTTTATTAGATTTAGGAGTGATAGAAGTCTCGAGATCTCACTAAATGAAAAGAATCATGGATTTTAATGCTTTGGAAAGTCTAACTCTTTGAGTCTATGATTATAAGAAGTTCATAAGTAAAGAAGCATAGAGACTTCATGATATGACATTAGTGAAGAATATGTTGATAAAAGAAAGTTGATTCATCATGTCTGGAGGGCAGATTAAGGCAATTATTGCGCAGAGGGGTTGGGAAGTTTTTTGCTACACCACTGTCGCTGTTGTGATCTCTGTTTTAAAGGAGTTGTATGCAAATCTACATGGATTAAATCAAGGATTGGTATATGTTCAAAGTAAGTTGGTACATTTCACTTCTCCAATAATTAAGAGGTTTTCTTTATAGGATGGCATGCCAAATTGTGAATTTGCTAACTTTACTCTAATTAGAGACAATTTCACTGAGAACTTTAGTTCCTTACGGACACTGATGAACGTTGGAAATTTAGAAGCAATTCCAAGATTAGTTTTTTTGTATGGTGCATGGAGGAAGTTCTTATATGGATCAATCTTCATGCCCTTCCTCATCATCTGCATCTCGATTTTCTGATAGTTTGGCAAGTATCTTGGAAGAAGTGGGGAATATAAAGAAGGAGGTATTATTGATTCTAAACTATATTTTGTAATATAGCTGATCAATTTGATCATCTGGATTGACAAATGAACAACAATCGGATCATACTGTCGTAGTCCATGATGCACAAGTTTAGATGTATAAGAAGAATGGCTGGATCAAAGAACATTTTGAGGACTTCTTGAACCATCCCTTCTATAACTTATATGTGCATCAATTGCTTGGAAATATTAGAGAAGTGGATAGTGAGGTTGATGACAATTTGAAGTCATTTTTTGTAGTAGCTTTTTTAGCCACATTTTTGTTGTGTTGTGTGTTTGAAAATGTTTGGATTTGATCTAACATTAGCTCTGTGGTGTGTTTGAAGGCTTTCTATTATTTAGAGTGTTTGAATGCTTAAGAGGCGGTGAGTAATTTCAAAATTTGTGTTTAAAGATTATGAGTGTCATGTATTAGTGTTTGTATGGGGATTGGATTTTTATTTAAAAATAAGTGATTGTTTGTGTATGTAAAACTTAGGTGTTTGAAGTTGTTTAAACATGTTGAATTTGGCTTGATAGGCTTCATAGTGCCTTGGTGTGCATTTCTTGTTGTTAAAATTTAACAAAAAATGAAAAACCAAAATATGGGCACTGGCGCCTAGGCGTTGGTGCCAGAATCCTGTGAGCTTGGCGCCTACACGCCAGTTCACCTGGACCAAAAATCAGTGTTTAAAACCAGATTTTTTACCTAAGACATCATCTTCTTCTTCCCTGATTTCCTGAAAAACACCATAGAGGCTTTCTAGGGCATCTCAAATCTTGGATTTTGAAGTGATTTCTTGACTCAAAGACTTTGGATTTGATCTTCTGAAGGTAAGAGCTTCACTTTAATGCAATTTTTTTTTTTTTTCCCATTGGTTCTTTTTCCCTTTTTTCTTTTTCCGAAGTTTTTTTTTTTTTGGAAGAAATGAGTGATGAATACATTGTAGAAATTTTCTTACCTTAGAAAATTGTTGTTGGGAGTTTTAGAAAATTATTTGGAATTTATGTGAAATTTTTTGGAATTATTTATAGATTATGGCTCCTAAAACTAAGCATGGACAATGAAGCTTTTATTTTGATTTGGAGAAATTTTCCAATATAAAGGCTCAATTTAGATATAAAGATGTCCTTGAGAATAGAAAGTTGATTTGGGAGAGGTCTTTTCTCAATCCTGGGGGCATGGTGGAAAGCTTGATTATAGTCCGACACTGGGAAACTTTTATTCATTTCACCACAATTGTAGTAATTTCTATTATACAAGAATTTTAAGCAAATTTCTATGAAGCTTCTGACGATCAAGTGTATTTTCGAGGAAGAAGAGTACAAGTGAATCCAGAGCGCATCAATGCTCTATTCTAGCTAACAAATATTATTAACTATGAGTATTCTTCATTTGAGTCTTCTAATTCACAATTGGATGAGGAGATAACAATTATGATTGACGGGAGAGGAGTTTGGAAAATTAAGACCACAATTTTAAATGCTCCCTCTAAGGCTTGACACTATATTATTTCTACAAGACTTTCTCCAACTAATTATTTGAGTAAGGTATCCAAGGAGAGAGCATATTTGAATTTTTGCATCTAACAAATGAAGAGTTTAAATATTGGTTCTATAATCTATCATAATGTTTTTTCTCGAGGTGATTCTACTAGAGGATTAGGTTTCCCTGCCTTAATTTTTACTTTATGCAAGCAATAAAGAGTCAGATATGAGAGTTGGGAAGAACAAGTACAACCTCTAAAGCCTATCAGTAGATTTTTTGTTAGTGGTTACAAGAAGCATTTAGTGCTTGGCTTTGGAGCTAGATCTTTAGATGCTCCTTCCACTTCTAAAGCTTCTACTTCCCATACATCTGATAAATCCAAAGTCACTTTAAAAGATTTATATGGTCAAATGTAAGAGTTGCAAGATGACTTTGCTGTTGTGCAAGGTCAGATGTATGATCAGACGACCCATATTGAGCATTTTGATGAGTATTTTAAGAGGACAAGAAATTTTGGAAGTTGTGTTTAAGAGTTCATGCTGATGATGATGAGAGATCACAATTTGATTATAAAGGGGACTTCAGCTCAGTTTCCCACAGTTCCTGAGTATAAACCTTTCACTTTTCTGCAGAATATGGAGCAACATGAGGGAGAGACTGAGGATGAGACTGACGGAGATGATGAAGAAGATTAGTATCGTTGTTTTGTTTGTTGTTTGTTGTTTGTTATTTGTTGTGTTTTATTTATTTTGTTTAATGTTTTGAACTCTTTAGTGTAAAAGTTTTTGTTGTAAACTGGTTGTAATTTGGACTTATTAATGTTTGTTGCTTATACTGCTTGTTGTCTGTGTTGTTGCACTACTACTTATTTTATTATACTGTTGTTGTTGCACATGTGTAATGTTTAGAAAAAATCTTGTACTTAGCATTTTCTTTTTGTTATATACATGTTAATTAAACTCTACTGCCATTGTATACCTACTTCTTGTACTTACATATTTTCATGTTAAACCCTTTTTTATAAAAATCATTTTTAAAAAAAGTTTTCCTGCTTTTGTCTTTTCAGTTACAAATGTTTTAATCTGTTAAGAAAAATTAAAGGTTGAGGGAGGGAGAAAAACTTTTGGAAAACATAAATTTAATTGTCATAAAAAACTATATTCAAAGAACATATATTTTTAAAGTAATATGAGGTATGTGGTGATTATTTTCACATAATCATTTCTTTTTTATGCTATAAATGTTGTGATAAGACTTGAGCAATTTTTTGGTGATAAAGGTTAGTTTTAAGAAATAAGATATTAAATAAAAGAGAATAGAACTATAATTTTACTAATTAAAGTAGGAAATAAATTATCTTTTGAAATACTATACTGTAAAGAATTGAGACTATGAAAAATTATTTTTGAAAACTAGTGCAAATTATCAAAGTAAAGGAATGTGATGAGTTTTAAACCTGAAGAGTAGGATAGTGAAGTTCAAAATCATTAAAGGCTGATCCAGATAGTAATCCTCACTTAGAAAAAGAAAAGAAAGAATTGAAAATGATCCTAAAAGTAAAAAAAATGATCCTAAAAGCAAAAAAAAAAGAGGAAGAAAGAAAAGAAAAGTATATGTGAAAGTGAGGAGAAGCTTGAGGGGATGCCTAATTTAAAATTGGATTCACTTGAATCATTTTAAAGAAAAAGGCTTAATTACATTTTTGAGCTTTTATTTTTTGTAATATTAGTTTACCTTTGCTAGTAGAGTTCTCTTAAGTTATCTGTTATTTTTCTGAGATTCCTATGTTTTTATACTAAAATTAATTTTTGAAATGAAATAAGAATTAAAATTCCTAAACTTGATTGCAAAAATATTCCAACGACAGATGAAATTCACTCAAGTATACAAACCCCTGCCGTAGAAGCTGACCCATTTGAAATAAATCCAGATATTATTCAACTGGTGCAGAACAACCAGTTTGGGGGAACTTCTTCGGAGGATCCCTATTTACACTTATTTAGTTTTCTAAAACTTTGTGCTATATTTTGTTATAATGGCATGTCAAATGATGTTGTTAGACTAAGGCTTTTCCCTTTCTCACTAAAGAATAAAGCTAAAATGTAGTTATACTCAATAGCACTTGACTCTATTAAAAATTGGGAGGAGTTAACTCAGAAATTCCTAGCTAAGTATTTTCTACCTTCAAAGACTACTAAACTTAGAAACGATATTATCTCATTTTTACAGTATAAAGGGGAATCAATATACAAAGTTTGGCAAAGACTTGAGTAACTCCTAATAAGGTGTCCACACCATGCTTTGCCCGATTGATTAATCATTCAAACTTGTTACAATGGGTTAGTAGGATCCCTTAAGTCTAAATTTGTTCTTGCTGCTGGTGGATCATTAATGTCAAAACCATATGAATTAATTGAAGAAATGGCTACAAATGAATTTCAATGGCCCTCTACAAGGGTAAATCCTAAAAATGTAGCCAATGTTCATGATTCAGATGTGATTGCAATTCTTACATCTCAGTTTACTACAATATCAAGGAAGTTGGACCAATTTGGAATGAACCAGCCTCAATTTACTCCAGTAAGTGAGGAAAGTTCATTAGNAGAAATTCCTAGCTAAGTATTTTCTACCTTCAAAGACAACTAAACTTAGAAATGATATTATCTCATTTTTACAGTATAAAGGGGAATCAATATACAAAGCTTGACAAAGACTTAAGTAACTCCTAATAAGGTGTCCACACCATGCTCTGCCTGATTGATTAATCATTCAAACTTGTTACAATGGGTTAGTAGGATCCCTTAAGTCTAAAATTGTTCTTGTTGCTGGTGGATCATTAATGTCAAAACCATTTGATGAAGCATATGCATTAATTGAAGAAATGGCTACAAATGAATTTCAATGGCCCTCTACAAGGGTAAATCCTAAAAATGTAGCCAGTGTTCATGATTCAGATGTGATTGCAATTCTTACATCTCAGGTTACTACAATATCAAGGAAGTTGGACCAATTTGGAATGAACCAGCCTCAATTTACTCCAGTAAGTGAGGAAAGTTCATTAGGGCATATGATTGATTCTAAATTATCATATGAGACTTTAAATACCATAAACAACTCGTATTCTAACTTTTACAACCCATGTTGGAGAACCATCCTAATTTTAATTGGAATCACACTACTTGGGGAGGAAACCAACAATGGAAAAAAATCATGGAAATCATGATAGAAGTTGGAATTATAAGAGGAAAATTCAAACTATAGATCTTCATATCCACCATACTCTAACAATGATCAACAATTTGAGGATAAGAAGATGTCTATAGAAGAAGTGGTATTGCAAATGGGAAACTAGTTGCAAAGTCAAAATGCTGCAATTAGAAACATAGAGAATCAACTTGGACAAATTGCTAATTAACATTGCAATAGACCCCAAGCAACAATTCGTGGCAACACTGTGATCAATCCTAAAGAGAATAATAATTAATAAATAGAAGTTGTCCAATTAAGAAGTGGAAGAGAGATAGATGATGTGGTCAGAAAAGAGAAAGGAGTTGTGAGAGAAATAAAGAAAAATAAAAGACCCAAAAAACATGTTTCTGAGGATCTAGAAAAACTAATATCTCCAATTAAATTCAATTTAGAAAGACCACCGCCTTCATTTCCTCAAAGACTTAGATAACATGAGTTGGATAAACAGTTTTTAAAGTTCATGGACGTACTTAAGAAGTTAACGATAAATATTTCTTTCACTAAATCTTTAGAACAAATGCCAAGTTATACAAAATTTATGAAGGAGATATTAAAAAAGAAAAGAAAATTTGGGGATTACGAGACAGTTTCACTATGTGAGGAGTGCAGCACAATGTTTCAGGAAAAGCATCCTAAGAAACTTAAAGATCCTTCTATCTTAACAATTCCTTGTGTATTTGGAGAAAGATTATGTGGAAAAGCTTTATGTGATTTAAGAGAAAACGTTAATGCGATGCCTCTATCTATATTTAGAAGGTTAGGTTTAGCCGATATTTCTCCCTCTACTGTAACCCTTCAGTTAACTGATCGATTTATCATTTATCTAAAAGGGGTTATAGAAGATGTGCTTGTTAAAGTGGACTTTATTTCCTATGAAATTTATTGTATTAGATATGGAGGAAGATAAAGAAAATCCCATTATTTTTGGGAGACCTTTTCTTGTTATTGGACAAGCTATGATAGATGTGCAAAAAAGAAAGTTGACTATGAATATTAATGACCATGAAACCACTTTTCTGTGTTAAAGATTATGAAATATCCAGCTGAGAGAAAAGATGATGATTATTTTTGGATGAATAAAATTGATTATCTAAGTAAAGACCATTTCCAAAAAAAGTTTTGAGTGTAATTTAACAGATGAGATCGAAATGGACTTTCATGATGAATCTAAAATATTGTTTAAAGAAGACTGTATGTATGTTCAGGAGAGGTGTGAAATGATGGACATTACCAAAAATAGTAAACTTTTAATTCCATCTGTTGAAAAATCTCATGAACTTAAAATGAATATACCTCATACAATTTTAAAGCCTACCTATATAGAGAATTCATCTACTCCACTGGTCTTTATATCTTTATATTCGACTCACTCACAAGATGATCCTAAATTGAATGATAAAATTAGTAAAAGATCTCCTATGAAAGAGTTATTCAAAGTCACTAAATGGCATATTCCATGGTATACAAACAAAATGAATGATATTCTAATGTTGGGGCAGATTATTAATGCAATTAACTATTACCTCCAAGTGATTCTACCTAGTGACCCTGAGTTAAACTCTAAGCTAATGAATGATGAGAAATATAAATATATCGAACAAATATTTAGAAGAGAATTTGAGGATATGTTTCAAAAGAACTTTGAGTTTAGAAATGAGGATAAGGATATTGAAAGACCAATTAAAAAAATTCCTACTGAAATAGAAAAACCTATTTCCTCAACTAAGATAGATATAGAAAGACCACCTATACCATTTACTCAGTACCAAGGGGAAGAATTGAAAGACAAGAGTAACCTAGAAGAATTTGATCTAAAATCTAAATTATCTAGAGAGAATTTGATCCAAAATTTGGGAGATCATGAAGTGTCATATAAAGATCCATTTCTTATAAATTTCAAAGATGATATTAATATGAAAATTAAGAAAACCACTAGAAGAATATTGGATCTAGAAAGAAATTTGAGGAACAAAGATATAAATCAATCTGAAAAGGAAGACTTAAAAGAAAATTTTTAATTTGAGGACTTTATAAGAATCCCTAGATCTGGAAAAGATTGGGCGATTGATCAAGGATTATTTAATTGGAATTTTGATCCAGCTGGAACATTTGTCGGGCTAGCAATGTTAAACCAAGCGCTTTATGGGAGGCAACCCATAGTTATCACTGTTGTTTGATTTAGTGTGCTTAAGAGTCATGATTATTAGTGTTGTATTGTGTTTGCTTTAGTGTGGATTGAACATTTTGATTGATGATTGGTAGATGTTTAGATTGTTAGTGGTATGATTTGCTTTATATATTCACTTGTAGTAGTTGGATTGACGAGTCCACTATAACTCGGGTCTCACCTAGACTTGAGTTTTATAAGAGACAACATGAATTTTAACAGTGACAGTTACATCTCAACTTTATTACTTCCTTTCTTTGACCTTATTTTCATTTGATAGGAGTAGCTAGCCTATTTGATGAGTGACATGTGGCTTATAACTGCTAGAGGTGCTTAATTAATGGGATATGGTGATGCCTGGTGTTGGTGCTCGAGAACCAATATATCAGAGATAATCTTATCTTTGGGATTAGAATCTATAAAATCATTTATAAGCACCCAATATATTTGTGTTGTGAACCTGTTAGAAATTGGAAGTAAGTTAATGAGATGTGATGAGTTAAAGAATGAATTGACCTCATTTATTATGTGTGTTTGTGTTTGTGTTACAATAATATATAGGACTTGAAGAAAATTTTTATATTCCAATGCTGATACATGTTATGCTAGTTAGACTTTTGTTTAGTTAATTTCATTATGGCATGTTTAGTTTAGATTTACTTCCTACTACATGTTTTATATCCTAATAAATAATTGTAGATGTTTTTGATAGAGATTTGTGGTAGATAAAATTTCTAAACTGTTTTTCTTCCTACTTATATTTTCTACACTAAATGTTATACATGTTAAAAACCAAGTTTGGGGGAGGAAGAAAAATAGATTTTAAAGTACTTCCTTTTAGTTTAGTATTATTGCATGCATGTTTTAGGCTAGATTTACTTTCTCCTGTAGTCATTTTATTCTGATTATGATTGTATATGAATTTGATAGAATGTTGTAGGCGTTAGTAGATTCAACTTTTACTTTTTCTTCCTACAACATTTTATGGCATTGATTGCAAAATATTTAAAAATCTAAGTTTGGGGGGAAGAAAAATTTTCCCAAATGAATGAAACTAAATTTTATTTCTCCTTAATTAGCTATATTTTAAAATTTTAATTTAACATGACCTTTGGTATTAAAGGCTAACTTCTGATAATTATATTTATGTTTCTAAATATATACTAGACTTAAGTAAAAGTTTTCAATAACGAAAGTTGATTATAGAGTTAAGATATTTGGTACGAAAGAATAAGTCTATGCTTTTTCTATTTAAAGTAAAGGAAATTATATTTTGAAGTATTAAGAATCTTAGAGTTTCTTGTAAGAAGAAAAGAATGAGGCTTTATGAACAATTTTCAAAGCTAATATGAATTTATAAAGTGAAGGAATGTGAAAAGTTTTTAACTTTAATAAGAGGATCGTGAAGTTCAAAATTATTAAAGGCTATCTAGATATAGTAATCCTCACCTAAAAAAAAAAGAAAAGGATTAAAAATTATCCTAAAAGAAAAAAAAATAAAATAAAAGTATGTGAGGAGAAGCTTTAGGAGATGCCTAATAAAAAATTGGCTTCACTTGAATCAACTTGAGGAAGAAGGCTTTATTACATTTTTTAAACTTGTATCTAAGTATTAGTATTCTTACCAATAAATTTCTCATGAAGTTCTTTTTCATATGGATATTCTAAGTGACTTTAATATGACAAATTATATTTCTTCTTGAAATGAATAGATAATAAGAAATCTTAGACTTGACTACTAGATGTTCTTATACCTTTAGTTTTAACTTAAGTTATTAAAAATTTTTCTTAAGTTGTGTTATTATATTTAGTAGACTAAAATATAGAAATTTAGAAGTTAAAATCTCTACCAATAGTCATAACTTATATTTAGTAAATGTGTTACTTGAGGACAAGTAACAGTTAAGTTTGGGGATTTTGATACGCCTAAAAAATGACTACTTTTTTCATATATATTTTATGCTCAATTTTAATGATTTTTAATGATATTACACTTTAAAGGTAGTTATTTTGTATATTTTTGTTTTCAAGGACAATAAATGGAGTTTGGGAGAAAAAGAAGTAAAAACGGTGCAAGTTGGAGCAAAAACGAGCAAAAGAGAAAATTCTGGCCTGACACATTTTGATATGTCTTTCTATGCTTAATCTCTTTTACATTTCTCACACATTTTTTAATGAAATCACAATTTAAAGGAAGTTATTTTTATGCTTATTTTGTAGGTCTATCTGCTAGGAACGCAACGCAACTGAAACGGGACGAATCAGAGCTAAAACGGAGCCAAACAAAGCAAAATGGTGGAGCTGCGCAGGGTGGGCACCAACGACGCCAGAACCGACGCCAACAGCGCTAGAGTGCAAAAAAAGATGCCAAAATGGCTCTGAGGAGCCCAAAAAGGAACTGACAGCGCCCAAGACTGTTTGGACGTGATCCTAAGTGAATTTCTAGAAGATTCAATGTATTTAGACATTTTTTAGAAGGTTGCTTGAGGCATCTCTTGGGAAATTTTTCCCTACACTATAATAGAGCATTTTTATGTCAAAAAAGGTCGTGTGTGAGTGAGAATATGTGGAGAATGTTTAGAGATTTTAGAATAGGAGTAGAAATGTAGATTTCTACCTTTTTGGAGAGATTGGTGAGGGGATTTTGAGAGAATCTGTGAGGGAATGTTCTAACATTGCATGGATCAGCAGAGGACTTCGTGGGAGAGATTTTTATCTTTCTTTCAAGGGGAAAAACTAAGTATTGTGTTCTTCATTATCTTATGATTTTGTAAACACTTATTTAGTGGATTTATTTTGATTTAATGAAGTTTTTTCGTTGTGATTTCTTCGTGTTTTGTTATGTGTTTCTCTTACTCTTTCTCCTTTTTGGAAATAGTGGCATGAGAAGATTATGTCGTTATTTTCCTTTTACTTTTCTTTCACATAAAGATTTCTCATTAAATCTTTCTCCTATTGCAGGTTTAAACTCAAATCAATTAGCCACTACTGCAGATTTTTGAATACCACAATGAAGTTCATCCACCGTAGAATTTGCATAATCTCTTAAAGGTCTAAACTCTTCAATATTTTGATTTATCATTTCTTGATATTTTTCAGTAATTTTTAATTTTTTAATTTTTCTAGTAGTTCTTTCTAATTCAGAATCGTAAGGCAAGAATCCTTTGGAACCTAAACTACGCATAAAATACTATGAAACACATAAAATAAGATATAACAAAATAAAAACACACAAACAAGAACTTAATATAAAAACAACACTACAATATTCCTATAATAAATCTTAAGGTTTAAATAAGACTTTGTAAAAATTGAAATTTTACTTTCTAAATACCTCTTTTAAAAATTTGTAATGTTTTCCCTAGCAACGACGCTAAAAACTTGATCCAGACTTTCTTTATAGATGTCTATTGTGATGTATGTGATTATATGCTTAATGATTCCTATTTTACAACAAAGTCAAAACTTGATCCAAAGCAACACTTAGGCAAATTTTTCATTACGAAGCAAAGATGAATACCATTAAAATATTTAAATATGGGATACTACGCAAGTATATGTATCATTATCAAGTAATATAAGATTTTTTTATTAACCCCTGAATATCGACCTTTTGGGGAAACTTGCCATTTTGCCTTTTTTTTTTAATTATAAAGTTTAGATAACTAAAATTCTACTTAGCAAAATATTCTTACTTAAACTTAAGATACTATAATAGGTGAGAAAATTCAATTCTTTTTGTAATTTTTAATATTTAAAAATAAAGTAAACAACTAATTAACTTAACAAAGTATTTGCAAGATGTAGGCAATATAAGTAAAATATTTTTTTCCTTATCATGAATCAATAACAAGTATAGAAATTCTATTGTGGAAGTATTCTAAATGTGTTGTGTCAAATAGGAGTAATAATATTGTTATAAAGAACATTGGCTAACCTATAGTTTGAATAGTTTTAAAGACTAGTTAGATAGGGAAAATACTAGCTCTCAGTCTAGAGTTCCCTCTTCTCCCTCCACATGGAAGCTAACATCTCGTATCAAAAAATAAAATTATAAATCAAATTGGGGGCTTTAGCCTGTCACTCTAAAGTCCTCCATTTCTACACCCACGAAAGTTTATTTCCCTATTTTTTTTACACTCAGCCCCATGAACTACATTCTCATTAATAAAATCAATATGTGATTCTTAACATTTTTCATTGAGACAATATTATCTTGGATCTTACATGTCCTCACAACAAGTATTAACATTTTAATTGGTCAAATCAAGAAGTAAATGAAGTACAAGTTTCGTATCAACACAACTTCTTCCAACATTGAAGTCTAATACTTCACACAACTTCGTTTCAACACTTAATCACTTATCATTTTAAGGAAAAAGAAAATGAAAACAACTCAGAATCCATGGAGAAAACACAACCACACATGAGTTTAAAAGTAGAAATCATGCACACAAATAAGAAATCTAAATTAAAACTAAATGCAGTCACAAAGACAAGCACTTATCTCAAATCCTCTCCACAAAATTTCTTTTACTTCCTTTGAATTCTCTTCCTTCACTCACAATACAAACTACAACTTAAAATAAAATAAAAGTGGCTGACGACAACGGTTACTTGGATGGATGATGATGGTTGTTGGTTGGGATTCACCTTCCTCTTGATGATCCAAGTCTTCTTTAATAAGAACCCAACGTCTTAGCGCCTCTTCAAAATGTGTCTCCATTTAATGAATCTTCTAGAATTTACCTCCTTTCAAAAGCCAATTGAATGAATTTTTGTGTTCATGGGCTATTTCCCACGTTTTTACTAAGGGTTGTTTCAAACACCTCTTCAAAAATTTGTCCAAATTCAATGAATCATCAAATAACTACTTATGGTGCTTAATCGTGGGGTACCTGGAGCTTAAGAATGACTCCCTCTATATAACTAACGTGTAATCTCTAGTCCTATTCACTTAGGCGCCCTAGTTCATTTTTGCACCTTCTTCATTTTTGCTCAAAATTTGACTTTTTCACTCCTTTTACCATTTTTCATCACCAAGTACCTTTGATTAAAGCGCAATATCTCAAAAATAGTATAAAAATATTTATAAAAAGTCTATATATTTTAGGTGTATCAATCACTTAGGTGGCAGGGAGGGCACGTAGGTGGAGGGAAGAAGTGCTCCAGTGTCCAATTAGGCTGAGCCAACTCAGGTGAGTAGAATTTTGGGTTTAAGCTATTTGGGACATATTGGGCATTTTTGGTGGCTGGGTGGCTGGCCGTCCAGGGTCAAATCACCGCCAAGCTCGGGGAAGTTAGGAAGTTTGAGTGGTCAACTTAATTTTGTTCGAATGTGGCTCTTAGGCTTTTGTCCAAGGGGGGAGTAAATTTTGGGCAAGTTGGATAGGTTTGTGTTCAACCCCTTGGTCCAAGGGTTAGGCTTTGTCCCAATGTGGTTAAAGGGATTGGTCTGACAATAAGGCAAGTTTGAGTGAGCTTAGATGGATGACTTGGGCATGGAGCAAGGATTTAAATGATGCATGGAAGAGGTAAGTTCAAGAGAAGGAGAGAGAGGGAGTGGTCACCTCTACTTTCCAAATTTGGTAGGTTTAACCTCATGATGCCCATGTATGGATTCATGAGGCATGTTATGCTATGTATGAGGCCATGGGGATATTTCATACAAAAAGAATTTTAGATTTTTCTGCATTTAAATGATAAAAGTCAACCCACCCAGTAAAAAATCAAGCATACCATGCATAAAATCTCATGTGTATGCATGATATGCTTGGTATGATGCCATGATGAAATGATTTTGATTATTATAAGATAATGAAGAATTGATTTTTGTCATGTGGGCTTAATTTAGGCCTTTTAAAATCAATGTCATGGGCTTTCAAAAACGCATATAGGTATGGGGTTTTAAAGCATGCATGATGTGTTTAAATTGAAACTAACCATGGCTAGTCAAATTGGGTTTGAAGTTTGAAATTTGGTAGGTTAGGAGTGAGTTGGGAGAAAATTGAGGTTAATTAATCAATTGGGTGCCAATTGAGGTTTTGGGCCTCTATGGGCAATTTGGGAAATTTAGATTGCTTTGGTGGATTTGGGCACAATTGAAGACAATGGGTGATTCAAATTGATTTTGGAGACATTTAGAGTTAATTTGTAGATTTCGGGGATTTTTTGAGCATGAAAGGTATTTTGATAATGTTTGCAAATTTGGGGTGTTTTGGGAATTTTGGAAAAATTGAGGTGTTTTAGGCAATTCGAGTGGTTTGGAATGATTTGAAATGATTTTTGGAGGAAAATTGATAAGTTGGGAAATTTTGGAAAATGAGGGGTTTGAGGGACATTTTGGTAATTTTGGCAAGATTTAGAGCTAAAAGGTCAAAATGGAGGTTTTGGTGAGATTGGGGTTTATTAAAGATGCCAACCACAATGCTAGCCTTTGGGTGCCACAAGACCAAGGGGAATCCCATGGTCCTCCATGTGTTGGTCCTAGCCATCCCAGCCAAAGGCTAAGGGTTTGAGGGACCACCCACATGAGTTCCCAAAAGTGGGAGAATGGGCTAGGAATGAATGATCTTAAGATTGTAGGTTGTGAATGAAAAAGAGGGGTTCAAGTGTGTGTGTGTGTGCAAGACTAACCAAGACCACACCACCTAGGGCTAACCCTAAGGCTAAACAATTATATGTGGACTCCTCTTGAGCTCTCTTATGCTTGGCTTCATCTTACTAAGTGCTAGAGGCTAGATCCAAACATGTGGAACTCCAAAGAGAGTAAAGAGGTGCTTAAAATTTCTAGAGGGTGGGTGTCATCACTAATCCTTTAAGATAGTCAATAGGAAAGCCCTATGGCTAAACCCTAGGATGCTATAGCAGAAACTAAACCTCACCAAAAATGTGGTCAACAGTTGGTTTGGCGAGATAAGTCTCCACCTCCTTCAAATATGGCATAAACTATGCCACTGATGTGAATAACATGGGCTCGGTCTGGCTCGCCTGATATTTATTTTACTATAAATTTCCCTTACCACTGGTTTGTTGCTCCTGGAGGCACAAATCCTTAATCTTTCTGACCATGATCAACTCTTCTATCACGCCATTGATGTGTCAGCATTACTTTGTGTCACGATCATGATCCCGATAGTAGCCATAGTATTTCTTGGGTCCCGAAGGTAAGTTCAAAATTTCATGGGGGGTGCTCACTTGAAATAATCTTTATTTTTAACAACCTCCATTATCTTAACTATTGAACATCTCAAAAGAGTCATCTTAGGTACATCATGATTAGGCAGTGGGTGATCATTGTATTAAGCCACTTGCTAGTCAGATTACAATGTGAACTCCCTTAGTGGCATGTTTTGTCAGTCATGTGGTCCCAAGGAGGTCAAGTGTCCTCATAGCAAGGATGGGTGGAAGAACGTGAATCATGCCTTGGTCTCTACCCTTCAACTTGGGGGACCTCTTCTGCAAGCAATGGGTAAGGACTCTACTTCAGAGGAAAGGAGATTGGAGTTATGCTCCTTAACCAAAAATGTATTTTTGACAAGTTCAAATAACTCACCCAGTGTCTTTGGTCCTTATAGACCCAATGAGTATCGGAAGGGTCATTCCTTCAACCCTTGAACTAGGATAGCATGAGTTATTGTGGGCTTTAGGCCCCACACTTCCAACATCTCTTTTATGAAGCATGTGATGAACGAGCAAAGGCTCTTGCTTTGTCCCTGTTGTATCTGTAAGAGGGCTTGCGAATTTTTTTCTAAGCCTTCTGAGTAATGGCAAACTATAGCATAAATATTCACTTGAAATTAATTAATAATGCAATCAATTTCAGCGAGATTACATTGAAACACATGACGATTGACTCCCTTAGCATGGTAAAGAAGAAACAACATTTGAGCATGTCAGCGATCCTCAACAGAGACACAATTGACTAAATTAAGGCTATGTGATAGGTCAGACCAGTTTTGCCTTTACAAGGCTCCAGTGCTGGGATTTTGAACCTCTCAGGGGGCTCAACCTCAGAAATTTGTTGAAAGAATGCATTATCATGTTGTTTGAGTGCCTCAGTATGTCTAACCTGGTGTCTGTTGATTGATATTGACCTAACACTATCAAAGTACTGAGAGTCGCATTCTCTTTCCAGGATCTATGAGACTCTTCGTTCGTTGGGCGCTAGCCTTTCCTCTTAGGGTTGATGCTCTCTCTCCCCTGAGCAAGAGCATCTCGGATGAGATCCATCATTTGATCCTTCAAATCCTGGATTTGCTAGTTCACAAACTCTCCGGTGCACCTCATGTAGATGTTATCTCTATTATGGGGTTTTTCTTAGTGAGCTCCTCCTCTTATGGTCTATAACATTATCCACACTCACCGTACTTTTTAGGATCTTGAAACACCAAATGAATAGAACATAAAGTGAGAGAGAGAGAGTAATGAACAGTAATAAGTCTTGTCTTATTCATGAAATAATCTTCATATTTATAGGATAGAGAGTACAATATTATGATGTTATTTTTTTCCCCTGCTTTAAAGGTCGGCTAAGCTTAATTGCTTCGGATTGACGAGATCGGCTTGGTCCGCAGAAATCGACTCAATCGACTGTACTTGGTCGATATGGGTCGGCTGACTGATGTGGTCCGATTGTTGAACTTTGGCTTATGATGGAGATTCTCTGGGCATTCATGGCATGGTTGAATACTATGCAACCATTCTTCTCTTGGATTGACTTTCTTGTGACTGTTGACTTGTATAGTCTTTTGTCTTTGTTTCAAACCGAGTGACTCATTTTGATGTTCTTTGGTCGCCTTTTATCTATCCTGTGGTTCGATCGGCTTTAATTTTATTGAGTTGGCTCGGAAAGCTTCACCTGATCAAATAAGTGGGTCTTATAATCTTCTGTCACGGGACCTCCTTCATCATATTTTCTTTCTGGACTCCTAGATCGCGTCAAGATCGGATATTTTATATCATATTTTAACTTGTATATAAAAATAAATATATATTAAAAAAATAAACGTTATAATCTTATTATTTAAAGTTAGAAGCTCGTATGTAATATTTTTTTTTTCAGGAATTAACCATGGCAATTAATGGGGTTCAATGCGAAATATATGCTGTCATTTTCGCACTAAAGCTCTACTCAATACTATCCTACAGTATCACACCTGTGGGTCCCACTTTCTCTGCAGCATTTTTCCAACTTCCCTTTTTCGCCATTCTGAACTTTTTGTGGGTTACCAGGCTTTCATCGAAGGCAAAGAGGACATATGCAGAGATATTGGGCGAGCAAAACCCACATTTTCGAAATTTAGCTGGTGGAGTGTTCTATACGGGTAAGCAATCTTCTCTTTAAAGCTGAAGATTTGGATTTTATGTGTGTATTTATTTATCTCATGTAGGATGGCTGGTTTTCGAGATTGCGTTAAATTGAAGATGGAAGTGTTTTTTCCTTGGGTTGTGTTTGTTTTCGTAGCTTGGTTCTAGCGGGTAAGAGATTCTGTCCCCAAAGTGTGGTTTTGGATTAGTTTGTTTTTGTTTATTTGGTGGTTTAGGTATTGGATTCATCCTTTTTTAACTTTTTGTTTGGAATAGTTACTTGTAGTACTTGTTTATCAGTGAGTCTTCTCGCATTTATGGTTTTCCTTGCTTTGATTGTCTTTGGAATTGCTCCGCCGGTCCTGCTTGTTGTATCTCTGTTTCGTTTTTAGTTGGTTGAAATTTTGCATTCTGTTTCTGTTCAATTGCAGCCACGTATCGAAATCTCTGCACTCCACTGATTTTTTCCCCATCCTTTTACTTTATAGAGATTTTGTTTGAAATTTTTGGCAGGTTGCTCACATTAAACTCTCTTTCTTTTCCTTTTTTTCCTTGAATACGCGGCTGATCCATATTTGTTTATTCAAATAGATACTTATATCGTATCAGGTGCTAAATTTTACCTTTTATTTTGTTCCGGAGGAGCTTCAGGCGGATCTGACAACAAAGGCAGGTCTGTTACTCTTTCAATTTGCAGCTTCTTTGATTAGCATGTGTGTGATCATTATTCAGTCAGTTTCCCATCTTTTGCATCTTATCCTTTTCGATTGAGGGTATCGTGTCCGGGGTTGTTCTTGAGTGGAATGAGTAGAATCCTTATTTTGAAATATCAAACTTCACTATTCTACCTACTTGAGCATGAATTGCCAAGTAGTCTTAGAAACCTAAATTTCAACTCATGAAATTGTTTTTCCTATTCTTTTACTTTTAGGGCTTTTTTCTTAATTTTCTTCTTTGGTTTGGTTAAGAGTACTGAATGCTGCTTGTTTGACACCAAATCTTTTGGCTGAAACTCTTCTAATATCATAACTAAAAACAGCTGTGAATTCTTAAACTGAAGTTAATAGGTGCTTGAATTTAAATCTCAAATATAGAAGTTACCTACATACAGGTTCTTCTGCCTTGGCCATCTAATTCCTTATCATTGTTTTTAGGGATTACCTTGTTGTTATGAAGTTTATTTATTTTATATGATGGGTTTCCTATTTTCACTTTATATGCTATCTGGCTGAGCCATGTCCAATGACTAGGTTTAGCTTGTTTGATACTGTTGATACTTGCCAAATGCATGCATGCTGGGAAACTATGGAGCAAGCGGAAGAGCTTGGGAAAGGAAGCTCATTTCAAAAAGCGGCTATTGAGTCGTCCCATGTCAGTAATGGTTTGAATCGCACAAGCGTTCTGTTATTGGAAGAAAATTCACCCTCAAGTTTATTAGGATATGAAAATTATGACAATAACAGTGTTGAATGTGTTGACTGTTACAATGGTTCCCCTGAACCAGCTCAGTCTGAAGTAGTTGATAATGATGCTAACAACATAAAAGATGCTTACAACGGCAGTAAGGCATCATATTGTGTGAGTATTGAAGCAGATCCTCTTATTTGGTTACCACCTGAACCAGAAGATATAAGTAATGTTACTAACAGTGTTACCAATGTTGTTGATGGGGATGAAGATTATAATGATGATACCAGATGGGGTCAACTTAGTTCCTTAAGTAACCTTGATGAAGAGCAAGGAAACATAGTTAACCATAAAGACGAACATCAAAAGATAATGATGGAAGTCATAAATGGGCAGCTCAAACTTCTTGTTAGTCGATGTCTTGCTTCGGAGGGCATAAGCTTCGTTGATGATGATTCTTGTCAGAACTGGCTGAACATTGTGACTTCTTTATCCTGGGAAGCTGCGTTGCTTGTTAAGCCCGATGATGGTGAAGGTAGAGCTATGGACCCTTGTTCTTATGTAAAGGTGAAATGTATTGCATCAGGTTCTCGAAGCCAAAGGTAATATTTGGATGTTTTAATTAGATCTGAGAACCAGTTGAATTGATGTCATTTTATGTGAAAAATGTTTCTGCTTCCTTCGGAGTCATTGGTAGTTCAATAATCAATACTCATCCTAGGTGGCAAGCATGCATTCTTTGTTCATTTTTTTTGCATGCATTATAAAGACAAGAATGAACGTTCTTATAATGGTTGTTAACATAGTATTAGACTTAGTAGGTTATACATATTTTATTCAAGTATGTGATACTTAATGTCCTATTGTAGAAACTAACTTTAATTACAGTCAAGTGATAAAGGGCCTTGTTTTCAAGAAGAGCGCTGCACACAAGCACATGCCAACTAGTTTCAAAAATGCCAGGCTCCTATTGCTCAAGGGATGTCTGGGCAATTCAGCAAATGGATTGTCATCATTTGAATCAATGGGGAAGGTAAGTCAATCAGAAAATTAGTTGTGCTTATTTGAATGACGGTGATGAATCTTTTCTACTAATTATTTTTTTTGAGTCAGGAAAAGGACCATTTGAAGTTCACCATTGACATGATCGAGAATTTCCATCCAAATGTGATTTTGGTTGAGAAAACTGTTTCTCGTGATGTACAAGAGGCTGTTTTTTCAATGGGAATTACCCTGGTATTTGATATGAAGCTCCCACGTTTGGAGAGAATTGCTCTTTGTACCGGCTCTCAGATTTTTTCACTTCACGAGATGACAGTGAGACAAAACCTAATGCATTGTGATTCTTTCCACTTTGAAAAGCTTGTAGACGAACACAATTTCATTGGAGATGCTGGTAAAAAGCTGGCCAAAAATTTAATGTTTTTAGAGGGTTTTCCTAGACCTTTAGGTTGTACGGTGAGATTTTTCTTTCATTCCCCCCCTTTTGCAGCATGAATGTTTCGTCGGTTTCTGCCCCTCAATTCTTTAGATACATGTAGTATTTAGTGACTACTTTGGACATCATGCATATTTTATTTCAAGTTTTTGTTTTTGTTAATGTCTTTCGTTACTTGTGCTTGCTGATGGACACTTTTAATTTTTCAATTCCTGGAAGCTTTGTCAATAAATCTCTTAAATTCTTGACATGTAACTAAAGGTGTAAGAAAAAAGTTTTTCAAGGGTTCTACAAAGATGAGGCTATTCTGTTATTTTCCTATGACTGTATTTAGATGCTTATATCAATTCGATAAATTCCTGTTTTTCTCACAATTGGCTCGTTGTTGACTTTCTTGCTTAAACAATAAACTTTTGACTCCATAGTTAGTGCATTTACCACAATATCCATCTATCAAACGAACCTTAAATCAATTCTCTGCCCATGTTGGTGTAATTGGAACATTTTCTTCTGCCTTTTGCTTTACATGTGATGAGCTGTTTCAATTTATTTTATCTTTTATTATTGCGAACTTTGTTTCTTTCATATTGTGTATTTGAAAGATCCAATTCCTTATTCTTTGTGCCTTGAAATCTGAAAATATATGATTACTTTTTCAGATATATAGCACACAGTCCTTCACTAGTTTATAGCCAGTTTAATAAGATTGAAATAACATGATAAGTCAGCATAATTAGACCTAATATTGTATCTGACTTTGAGCATTGCCAGAGTTAGATTCACTTCAAGGTTTTGCTAGATTGGTTTGTCAATGTTTAATACATGTAAAAAATACTTCTAGAGTTTTCCATTAAGCAAATGTCTTGAGCCGGCTCAATCCTGTCAGAGGTATGATATAATTTACCTACTAACTGCATAACTTTGTTTTGCAGATTACCTATGTGAAAAGTTAGCCAATATTATTATTCTTACTGTTGTTTTGATTACTAAATGATTTTACTTTTTGATGACCTTTTACATTTTTTGTAAATTTAAATGAACTTTATGTAACTGGCAAGATCTTATGGCAGATATTGCTGAAAGGTGCAAATAGTGATGAGCTGAAGAAGATCAAACATGCTTTGCAATATACGGTCTTTGCTGCATATCATTTAAAAATTGAAACTTCTTTTTTTGCTGATCAAAAGGCATTTTTCTCTTCCATGTATTGCTCAAGGGAGGACAAAGTTATTTCTGTAGATCAAATGGTGACAACAGTTAACTCTATTGATTCTCTGAATTCAAATTTGATGGATGATAAAGATTCTTTGGCCTGTGCTGCTCGTGTAAATGTTGTAGATATTCCCATTTTTAATGTTTCGATGATGAAATCTTTCAACGGAGAGCAGTCTAATTCCAACGAGTGTGCTGAAGGATCATTGATGTTGCTTGGGTCCAACTTTGAATCTTCTCGTGATAATATCATGCCTAGAACTGACAATGGTGATATCCTTCTTGGAGAAAGCCTCCCAGCTTCAACATTAGAGTCCATTTCAGCATATGTTGAACTGAAAGAGACTGAACATGACAATGATAGTAGTGCTGTGTTTTCTCCATTGGTGGAAACCCTTGACTATGAAAATTTTTTTAGCAAAGATCTTCATGAAAAACTAGGTTTTGATTTCCACATCGGTGGAGAGGCTGGCCTTGTCTCAGATCTCACGCAAATTACTGAAATTCAGATTGATGAAAATACTGAAGTAAAATTAAAGAGTAAGAATGATATTGAGTTCACATTAGATCCTGAAAGTATATTGGTACTTGCATCTAGGCAATGCATACCGAAACAGATTGCTTGTGAGGAGAGCCGTCTTACTCGTATCAAATACTATGGGAATCTTGATGTGTCTCTTGGACGATATCTGCAAGATATTTTGCTCAGCCAGGTTTATTTTTTTCTTGTTTTTATTTTTCTCTTGTTTTCTTTCATTGCAGTCAGAATCTCTTACTTCAATCTTGATTTTTAGAAATATACTTGCTCCTCATGCGGTGAACGTTCAGAAGCTCACATATATAGATTTACCCACCAGAATGGTAATCTTACTGCTACAGTCAGGCTTCTTCCAAAAGAATCGATATTGCTTGGTGAAGCAGAAGGTAAAATCTGGATGTGGACTCGGTGTTTAAAGTGCGATCATGATAGGAAAGGTCCAAAAGCTAGTCGGAGGGTTACGATGTCTTCTGTGGCCCGTGGACTTTCCTTTGGCAAGTTTTTAGATCTAAGTTTTGCTGATCACTCTGCAGCTAACCGTTTATCCAGATGTGGACATTTGTTGCATAAGGACTGCCTTCGATTTTTTGGGTATGCCTTTCTTTATTGGAAGGTTAGATTCTTGTGGTGTTATTTATTTCTAAGCTTTGGATTCCTAATCTCTTTAAGGTTTCTTTTTGATCTGCAGATTGGGATCTAAAGTTGCAATGTTTCGATATTCCTCAGTAGAAATATATACTGCATGCAAGCCACAACCGTTATTAGAGTTCTATAATCAGAATGGAGAAGATTGGATTAGGAAAGAAGCAAAAGATGTATGCTTTACTCATGCTTGTATGCTAATTCTTGCCTTTTGCTTTTTCTAATTTTGACCTCAGATTTATTTTATTTAGGTTCTTGAAAAGGTTGATCTCCTTTACAGAGATGTGCTACTATATTTGAAATCTTATTTTGCAAGCTCAATACAAAAGAAGTCTATCAAATTTTCAGGGCCAATGAAACCAATTTACGAATTAGAAAATATGCTTAAAGAAGATAAAACTGCATTTGAGGTAGTTCAGGTTTCTCTTTATAGTCGTTACTCCTTTTATCTCTTAGAAACATGCTAAATTTTCTTTTCAGAAATCACTTGAATAGAATTGCTCTTTTTAAATATGCATTAAAAACCCTATTTGATTTTTGCTATCTACCTTGTTTTGTGCTATTAGGCTTCTCTGGAGGAGGCTGTTAGTCACGGTGTGCATCAAGGGAAAAATGGGAACAAGATTATTCTTGATTTAAATTGGCTAATCGAAGAGCTGATTTTATTGCTTTATGTTTGGGATTGTCGATTACATTTCCTGGTGCAGCATCTGGGAGATTTTTCTGTTGATGTAAGAAGTGTGCATCTGCTCCAGATTCCTGTAATTGTTGAGGAATCCTATTTAGCTGATGGAAATCAACATACTGGAAATTATGGGATTTTGGAAAATGAACTAAAAATTGAATCTGCTCGGTTTTCTGGAGAGTTTGCGCCTGTTTCTTCTGATCCCCTCCTTTTAGTTGAGGGTAACTTGATTGGAGAAGGTTTTCCAGAATTGACTTCTGTAGAGCATTCTGAAATGGCCACTGAGCGTGATGTTATTGGTGAACTAAGCAATCTCTCTTTAAATGATTTTAAGGAAGAATCTATTCCTATATTGGATCATGTTATTGATGAGGAATCTGATCCAGATTCAATAGTACCCTTCAATTATACTGAAGAAACATGTGGACCAGAGCAGAGAACCAAGGAAAGTTGCAGCGGTAATGAAAATCCTACTGCATTTCAGAACAATAATTCTGATGCAGAAGATAAAAAACAATGGATATGGAATCCTTTTTCTGAACTACGGAAGGCCTACAGGAAAGATCTCCATGGAGGTTCCTTACATAAATTTCAGTTTATTAGTGTCTATACTCCAGTGCATTTATCTGGAGTGCGCAAGCTCATTACTCCAAAATGTTCATTACACTTTGCAGTGGGCTTAGGTGGCAATGTTTTGTCTCTTGTTGATGATGAGATATCTAGTATTATTTCCTGTGCTTTAGCATTATACAAAGACCAGTGTGGCCTGATGGATGTCATAGTTGAAAAGGAAGCAAATGAAAAGCTGGATCAAGCAACTGATGCTTCAATTAGGTCTCATAATTCTTTATCTTTGTCTCGATCTCGATTTTCATCTGCTGTATATTTGGAGTCTGAAACTTCATGCTCGTCATTAGCAGATGATCATTACTTCTCAACTTCTGATGCTTCATTATTTGTTAATCAATTGATTACTTCAGATAATTTACATCCTGAAATTACTTTGGGTTCTGAAAAAATTTCTGGAAAAAGTAAATACTCAGTTATTTGTATATATGCTAGGGAATTTTTTTCTCTTCGAAAAAAGTGTTGTCCTTCAGAGTTGGCTTACATATCCTCCCTTAATCGTTGCAAGAAGTGGGATGCTCAGGGAGGAAAGAGCAAAGTGTTCTTTGCAAAGACTATGGATGACAGATTTATCATAAAACAAATAAAAAAAACCGAGCTTGATTCATTTTTGAAGTTTGGACCTCAATACTTTAAATATCTATTTTTTTCTCTAGACTCAGGGAACCAAACATGCCTTGCAAAAATACTAGGAATATATCAGGTCATAAATCTTTTGCTCAGTTCTAGATATTTAATTAACAAACAGGTTTTAATTTCATTTTAATCTGAGTTGAATTTTTGAACTCCAGGTTAGGCAATTCCGAAATGGTAAAGAAGTTAAAACTGATCTCATGGTTATGGAAAATTTACTCTTTGGGAGAAATATTTCATGCAAGTATGATCTCAAAGGTGCTATTTTTTCCAGATACATTTCTAATGCAAATGATTCGGATAAAATTCTTTTAGATGGAAACTTTATTGAGGACATGCGTATGTCTCCAATATATGTTGGCAAAAAAACTAAACATTTATTGCAAAGAGCTATTTGGAATGATACCTTTTTCCTCACTGTGAGTATCCAGTTGCCTCTCTTTTGTTTAATGGCATCAAAGGCTATTTCATCTAGACTTGAGCATTATTTTTCTTGCAGTCAATTAATGTCATGGATTATTCTTTGCTTGTGGGTGTGGATAGAGAACGTCGCGAGCTTGTATTTGGTATTATAGATTATGTGAGGCAGTACACCTGGGACAAACAGCTTGAAACTTGGGTAAAAGCTTCTCTAGTTGTTCCTAAGAATGCATTGCCAACTGTTATTTCCCCAAAGGAGTACAAAAAAAGATTTAGAAAGTTCATGTCTAAATATTTCCTGACCGTTCCGGATACGTGGAGCTGCACACAGTATTCTGGCTCGGATAAATCTCTTCTCAGCAATGACGCTTGCTTGCCCACATTATACGATGAAAATGACCAGGATAAACCAATTGAAGCGTTTGCTTGATATCCTTGTGGGCTGATCAGCCGCATATCCTGTTACCAGATTTGCCCTGACAGTTACTGCATATAGCTTCTGCATTATATGATCCCAAATATTGCAATTTTTAAAGCAATTTTGGACTAGATTTATCTAAATGTATTTTTTTAGGTGAATTGTGGAAACGCAAAATGTTTATGCAGATGTATTTTATTCTTTCATATCTTTTTGTCTGTATAATGTAGTCATTAAGCTATAGAATTTGCATTCTAGTTGTAATCCTATGTAGATAGCGCTTGAACAATCAAATATTTATATTCGTAAGAAAATGATATTTCTCTTTTCATTTATCCCATATGATGTATATTTGGAGAATCCATAACAGAAGTAGAGTGGCATCCTTTCGTTTTATTCAAAGCTTATGTCATCTAAAAGATAGCCTATTTTATACCATGCTATGCCCACACACCTTTTTGTAAGCCCTTACAATTTCTTTGTTTTATTTAATTTGTTTATTTATGATACCAATAAGAAATCTAATTACTTCTAATGCTGAATGGCTGATCTTTTATTTCAGGAGACCAATGGTGGCTAAGAAGAAATCAAGAAATCATTTTGTGGTTTACTTTTGAACAAGTAAAAGCTGGTAATGTTCTCCTCGTTCTATAAATAAGAACAATGCCTCTTTAATTATTTATCTAAAGTGAATATTCCAGATGTTTATTCCTTTTTCCGTATTAGTTGCATTGTGTCTTTAAATTTATTTATTTGGTTAATGAATGTATGCTGAATTTGTAATAAATCCGGAATACGATTCAAATCCACCACTTGTTCTTTCACTCGGAAATTTAGAGGAAGATTTATGCCTGATTAAGTTAAGTCAACCTAAACATTCCTAAGACCCTAAGATGCATCCTCAGACCTCAGTGTTCCTAGACTCCTCTTAGACTCACCCTATAAGTTAAAGAAGCTTTGATCAATTCAATTCTTACAAAGTAACCCAATATTGATCTGTTTGAGATCATTTGACGTCATTTGTCCCAATTGAAATGCCTCTTCAAGTATTTGGTTTATAATGGGTTCAATATGATTGTAGAACATTAAAAATCATACTTGATGTTCAGCCAAAATTATTGTCCTTAGTAAACCCAATTTGGCCGTTTGTCCTTTTGACTCAATAAGAGTTTTATTAAACTAAACGAATCCAAACAAGCCTAGCTTTGTTAATAAATAATTATAAGGATTTTCAAAGGATGATTTGTTGCTTTTAGAACTCATTTGGCATTCTGACCAAATTATTTAAATGACCCATTAAGAATCATATAAATAGTATCTAAACTCCATCATATCTTGACCTATAGAATAATTAAGCAGAATGATAAAAGCTAAATGATAGTTAGCAATAGATTATAACTAGCTAGCTTGTGGAACTATAACTATATCTATTACCTACTTAATTAATTGTTTTAGATTTCATGGCTACGTAAAAGATGAGACATTTGTATCAACTTACGATAATCTTCACCTCAACTTAATTTTTAGATTTATGCCTTTCATTATAAAAAAAATGATTCGAATAAATCATATACTTTTTTTTGGTAAGGCTTTTAGAACGTATATTTACAATATTGCTAATGCAACACGAACACTTGTTTACAAAACAATGATCATATCACAAACCAAAGCATCACACTAAGACATTGGATTATCATCACTAATGCATGTCTCAAAGCAAAGAACTTTGGTTGGCCATTACTCGTTCTAAGGCATGAATATTTGATAGAGAACCAAGCTAGATCATCTTCAAACTATCAAGGGTCTTCTACACCAAATGGGAAGAAAGATTGATGTAGGATTATATGTTGACCGGAACCTTTCTCCTTTAAAATTTGACATAGAGGAATTTATTACCACATAAGCTCCTGGCATCTTGAATTTTTTTTTTAATTGCAGTTTACATTAAGTGAAACTGATGGTTTTCAAATTAAATGTTTATAGGTAGTAGCACACCATTAGAATGAATCACATGAAGACTTATACTTTAGAATATAAATATATGTTATTTTTTTTACATATAAAAGTCACACAACATATTATAGGCAAGCAAGCTAATGATAACTAATTAATTTTTAAAATTAAAAATTAGATATTTCTCTATTCAAGTTATTAAAAAAATACTTTGGTCAAGATAAAAATTATTTCTATATTGTCTAAGATTACATAAATGGTTATTTTAAATTATATTAATAAAATAATTCTAATACCAAACAAGAAAATAATACATATAAAAATGGCAAAATAAGCCAAAAAAAGAGTATGAATCTTTGAAAATTTTTTGTGGCCTTTTACAATGTATTGCGACACTTTGTAAAATACTAGAGTTAAAACCCTTAAATAATTGTTATAAAAGATCTCAAAAAAATATTTTGAGAATTGTAAATATTTGCAAAGCTCTACATGGTCAAAATATGAATATGTTTAATGATAGTTATTAGCCATTTGGAAGTAATTGCAAGTAACACATATCATCATGTATAAGTGGATTTTGGATAATTGTTTTTCATGTATAAAGGAACAAATGAGATGAAGAAAGCAAAAAATTTATTATCCTAAAGGGCCCATAACATGATTTTGATAATAAAACTTACACTAAGGATCAAAGGACTAATTGTTTATAATTTAAGTAATTGCAAGTAACACATATCATCATGATGGATGATTGCTTGAAATTTATGGTTTAATATAGAAAGAAGTGTCTTTCATAAGTATAAGCCACACGATATAAACATAACAAATACTATGTATAAACAAGAAAATGAAGTTTAACTTATGTTCAGTAAAATAAATTTTAGCATTTCATCAAATAAAGTAATAAAAATGTTTTTCTGCGCGCGCGCGCGTGCCATTAGGTAGAAGGTCCCCCTAAGTAAGAAGAGAAGAGAAGGTAGAGATGAAGAAACAGAGGGATCTAAGGAGCTTTGCCCAATCCTAGCAAGCCAAGGGGTGTGATCCACCTCCTACAGTAGTTGCACCAAAACAGTTGAGTCCACCTCCACAAGTAGATATCTCTAATGATTCATGATGGCAAACTTGAGGGCCCAAAACACAGCAATGAGTTCAGATTCCAGAGCATCAAAAGCATAGACAAATGCAGAGAAGAGCAGTAAACGAGTCCCATGATGATTCCTGAAAACCCCTCCAATACTAGCTCCCAACTCAGGAAAACTCCCATTTGTATTCACCTTAATGAAAGGAAGGTGAGGGGACTTCCAACAAACTTTGATAACAAGAGCTAAGGAGGGATTAGCCAGACTTGGAAAGGAGAAAATATTGAGATTACCCTTGTGCTTGATAAGCTTTATGAGGAAGGACATGCAATTTCTAGCCACCTTGATCATAGTTATAGGTTGATCATCAAACTTGACCTGATTTATGGCCATCCACAGAAACCAAGCAATAATTAGAGGGAATAATATTATCTAGCTAAGAAAAGACGTAGAGGGTGGGATGAATTTATTCGACAGAAGGACCCCCCAAGGGATAATGTCCTAGCTATAAAGCTCATAGTAAATGGACTTAGTTAGGCTTTGAGTGTTGCTTGTCTGCCAAACAATGTTTTCAGGAAGGGATCTGTCAAAATGCACCATGGAAACCTTCTTCGTAGAAGAAGCCTCTAGTAGAGTCTGCAGGATGGGTACAGACCACCGGTCCTCAATCCGGCAATCAACCACTTTGAGGTTGGGGTTTAGATCAGTAGTTTTAGGAATCAGCATGTTAGCAGGGCACCAATTATCCAACCAAAAATGTACATTGCCATTACCAAGGTTTCAAAGAAAAAAATGTTCAGCATGTTGTCTAATTTTCAACAAGTTAACCCAAAGCTTGGAGTTTCCCAACTTTTTAATCACTATGTTAGGATGAGAGTCTATTGTATTTACCATGCATGAACTTAGCCCACATAGATTGTTTTTGCCTGAATTTGATTCAGAGTTTGCACATGTTGACATGTTTCAAGTGTTGGAGCCCTTTAAACCCAAGACCCCTAGCCAATCTGGGTTTAGCCAGTTTTTGCCAACTGGCCCAGTGTGGTTACTGTCTCTGACCAGACCACATGAACCTGTTGAAGCTCCTCTCCAGTTGTAGTTGGGTGCTTTTCTTCATTCCAGTCATTTGTAGTATATATGAGGAGAAAGTGGTCAAGATGCTTTGCAGTAAAGAGATTATGCCCCCATTTGACAGGAAGGAGTGAGTCCAACAATAGAGATGTGTTTCAATTTTCTCAAACACCCCATCATATTGAACTAGTTTGGATGTGTTTTTAATCAGTGGCACACCAAGATATTTTAAGGGAAGTTAAGAGTCTTTGTATCTGGTGTATTGAAGGATCCATTTCTTGCTGCTATGAGTGATTCTGGTGTTGAACAACAAGTCAAACTTATTTGCATTAAACTGCATCCCAGAGTGTTGTTGGAATAACTGAAGACAATGAATAATTTTTCTTACAACAGCTTTGGAGGCTCTGGAAAACAACATGATTTCATCTGCATAAGTCAAATGAGTGATACCCATGTTAGATTTATGGTGAAACCTGAAATATGAAAATGCAGCAAGCTATGGTCTAGCATTCTGGACAAAAAATCAAAATCCATGATGAAGATTGAGGGAGAAAGGGGGTCCCCTTGTTTGAGACCCTTGGTAGCAGTAAATGACCAAAATGTTTGTCCATTAATAAGCATCGAGTGATTGTTGTCGCTCAACCACCTGGAGATGAGACTGCAAAACCCTTGGGAGAAGCCCCTAGCTTAGAAAACCTCTAAGATGAAATCCTAGCTGATAGTGTCGTATGCCTTTCTGAGGTCCAGTTTATTAGGTTCACACCCCTACAAGGCTTGTCCAGATCAAGCAACAATTATTGGGCAAGAAATACATTATCAGCAATGGATCTCCCTTTAACAAAAGCTGTTTGATTGGGTCTAAACAGCATGGGGAGGTGAGGTTGGAGCGTGTTCACAATGATTTTGCGGATGATCTTGTTGAAGACAGAAGTGAGGTTGATGGGTCTGAGATGATTTCATTCTTATTTTTTTGAGGCTTTAGGAACCACCACAATAGTAGAGACACTAAGGAACTGTGGGAGAGGGGAACCTTGGAAATAGGCCTAGATGGTAGCAACCACCTCCTCTTTAATGATTTTCTAGGCCTTCTTATAGAAGTCAGTAGTGAACCCATCAGAGCCTACATTTTAGTACTATCAATGGAGTTTAAGGCAATCCAAATTTCTTCTTCAGAGGGTGGATTAGTCAATAATAGGTTGCTGGTGTAGGAATGCTCTTCTAGAAAACGGTTGTTGTCAATGGGGCTTCTATCAGGCAGAGGTCCAGACAGAAGTTCCTTGAAAAAGCCCACTGCATCTTGTTTAATTGCTAAATTATCATGCAACCATTAGCTAGCAGTGTTCTTAAAGCTATGGATGGCATTAAACTTCCTTTTGAACTTGATACAAGCATGGCAAAATTTAGTGTTTCTATCCCCGTCTAAAAATTTGGAAACTGAAGCCTTCTATCGTAGGAACATATCCTCACAATCAATAGCAGTTAGGAGCTTCTCATGGGAAGCAAATAATAGGCCTTACTCCACCAATCCCAATGAAGCCTCTTTCTCTAAATCCACCACTTCCTTCTCAGCCAAGTTAACATTCTTAAAGACATCGCCAACAGTGAACCAGTTCCAAACCTTGAGAGCTTTGGCCACCTTGCTGTGAAGACTGCACAAATTTTCTAGTGGGATATATATATAGATATACAAATACTTTTTTGAATGAATACTTTAATGAATGTGATCTTAAATTCATAAAATTAATTAAAAGAGATAAAATAGATGTAACATGCCGCATGAATTTAGGGGAATCTATAATGTATTTGTAGATCTCCATGCAATTTTTATGAAAAAGTCAAATATTGTGAACCTTGAAAAATAATTCTAATGAGTCTGCATAAAGTATAGCTGGCCTTTGCAAAAGTTAAATTCTTAAAAAAAAAATTAATTATGACCTATATTTATTTGAATTCAAATTACATACATAAAATTTAGGGAATTTGAATGGATCGTTCTTGGAGAAATTTGAAAAAATTGTAACTCAACTTATTTTAATTTTTTATTTATGGAGTTGAAACCCTGGCCATCAACTCCTAATGGTTTGGTTTATGATTGTTAGAGAATACCCTACCTCTCAACTTTTTAGTAGCCATCAGGTGTTTTTTTTTTTATAAATTCTCTAATGAATTTAAGATCTAAATGAAGATAGAATCACTTGCTTTATTTTGGTTAAATTTTATAATGCTTTAGTGATGTGTTGAGCTTGGCTACTTCACATAGACTCATGTTCATGTAAACCCAATTTCCTTATATTTTTTTATTATTTATGTTATTCAATTATTCTAGTGAAAATTATGGTAGAGTTTTCATTTCCAAGAAGGTTATAAGGAGGGTGTCTCCATGGAGTCAATGGTAAAGTATGATGTAAGGAAATTTCCACCTTGTGAAAGAGTAAAATATATTTTAGTGCAAGTTATATGGGGAATACTAAATATGGTGAAAACCATAGGCTCTAGTCATACTAAATAAAAAATGTTGTGTTCATATATCTTGTTCTCCATTCACATTTTGTTTGATGTTATTTTAAAATCAAGTTCATGATTTACTTCTTTTTAAAAGTTAATTTATAAATACATATTTTTATTTGATGTTCCAAAATTACTCACATTTTAAATTTCATCTAAAAACTATTTAAAAAAATTATTTTTTCTTATAATCATTTTTTATTTTAAAAAATTCAACAAGCTTGTCACGCCAATCTAGAGTTTTTATAAATCAATTATTGATATTTGAGCATTCTCTTTAAAATTAATAGCTTTGCATCCAAAAAATGATCCATAAAGTTTACATGATTCGATTTTTACATCACATGATATTATCAAAATATTAATTAATTTAATGAACCACACTTCATAAAATGACCCCCAATATTCTCTTTGATTTATAATCTTATGAAATGAGAACATGACACACTATATCAAAAGGCTACAAAGTCTCATAATTATTAATGTTAAGGATGGAAAGATTTCAAAACTTATCAAGGAATGGTTTCTTTAGAGTTAGAAATAGTTTTGTTGAATAGTAAAAGAGTTAATGTTTAAATTATTAGTAAAAATATTCCCAAAAAAATGAACATTTATAGCTTGAGGATAAATTATGAAATTTGTGATAATTTGGTCATGACATACAAGATAACTAATGAGTTAAGAGAAGCATAATTAACATGATAATGCACTACTATAAATTGTTCAAGAGACTAAAGAGAATATTACCAAGATGTTTAGTCAATTAAATAAAATTTTTAATGAACTTTAGACATGGCAAAGAGCGTTCTAATAGATAATATGCAAGTAAAGGTCTTATAATTTTTGAAGAAGAAGACTTAAGTTTTATATGATCATCTCCATGGTGCCCTTGTTATATATGAGTAGAAACTTATTTTGAGAAAAGAATAGGAGGAAATCACAAAGAAAAGAGTAACAAATATAACACTTAGATAAGACTTAGATACCATAAACTGAGTAATGATGAAACGACCTCTTTAAAATTTTATGAGGATAACATGGTGCCATAAATACATAAACTAGGAATATGATTTAAATAAAAAAAATCTTAAATACAAGGGTAAGAAATCTAAAAATAAATTTTTGAAATAAAAAAAATATATATATACCCCATAGTGAACTGAACAAAGTCCTAATGCATTTTAAGTATAATACGCTCAACCATTTGTGCTCAATAATCTTTTAAATAAAAAATAAAATAAGAAGATCCATATCTAAGATGCTCAAGATGGCAATAAGGTAACTTAGTTAAATTTGAAAATCATGGATGCATCAGCTCAACAATCTAATCAACTGGATGGTTACCTATACTTAATGGTAATTGATGTCCAAGATTGAAGGTCAATAAAGAATGTATTTATAATGCCTTTTATGTAAAACCAATGATATTAATTAATTTGAAAAAAAATTGTATATTAAATAAAGAGCATGTAATTTTATTATTGTAATACAGAAAAATTTTAAAAAAGTTTGTAGCAAGATTGATAAAAAATTTACATGTGCATGATATTGCTTATCTATATATCAAATTAATTAGACAACAAAAATTTTTAAGTTGTAGTTAAGTATATAGAAAATTAATAGAATTTTACTACTTATATAATTAGAGACACATCTATGATTTGAGGAAAATTACACATTAGATTGTATGCATAGACATATGGTAATTACGTTATGTGTGGCAATTCGAGAGATACTGCATGAAAGTATAATGAAAAAACTACACACAAATAATTATCTTACTGTAGGATTCCTAAATCTGCTTACAAAAATAGTTAGAACATATACTACACATTTTTATTCTATTATTCAATCCATTAATGAACTCAATGTAGTTTGAGTTCCTATAATTGATTCTTAAATTGTTTAAAAGGTCTGCCTTCAATTTCTGTCTAATGAAATAAGTTAGTAATTGGACTATAGATTCTTCAGACTCATAATCGGAGGTTCTAAATTCTTTGCTTTACTAGAATCAAGGGAAGGAAATTGCAAGTCAATAAAGAAAATAATAAGAGAAAACTAATTATCATTAATAATAATTGGTATAGCGAACACAATTACATAGTAATGTAGTTTCCAAAAAGATGGCAAAATACTTGACCAAATTTATTTTAGCGCCAATGTGCACAATGAATATTTTGTAGATTTTAGAATTTGGTTAGTAGTTTATGTATCGTTTCAAGTAATATAAGATTTTCTTTTAAAACCCTAGTATCGATCCCAAAGGGAAGGTGAAGCTCTTTTTATGGACTTAGAAAAACTTTATTTTAACTCTGGAAAATTATCTAGCAAATATGGTAGCAAGTTTATGTGTAAAAATAAGTTACAAATTCCTACTAAATCTATTTCAAAGCTTAAAATATGCAGTATTTCTAAACTAGTTTTGCGTGAAAAGTCAAATTATGTAAAAGTTATTTTCCCTTACAAAGAGATCATAATCAGTGTATCAATCAAATGTCTAAAGGTTTAAATGTAGTTTTCTTCCAAATAGGAGCAATCATATTCTTTACCCTCTTTTGAGTGCATAAAGAAGATTGGTTAACATAAAATTAAGTTCTTAAATCCTTTATTATGTTAGGTAGGATCTAGAATGTCACCTCCAGATTACCCACTACGACCATTTTTATGGAATAACCTAAGATTAAGTTTCAAACTCTAGATTAAATTGGTTAAGGTTCTAGCCTGTCACCCTCGAATCATCAATTTACACCTATCAAAACTTATCTCCCTATTTATTTGCATTAACCTATGGATTACCTTCTCACCCACTAGATTAATGTGATTCTTACTAGTTGAGGAGCACATAGCCCTCCCAGGTCATTATGGATTCACAACAAAATTTTAACATTCCAATTGATTAGATTGAAGATGTAAATTAAGTATGAAGTAATGAATCATCACAAGTTTGGAATAAAAGAAATCTTAAATAATTCTAATACTGCACATGATTATTTCTTATTAAAAGGAGAAAGAGAAAAGAAACTACTCAGACTTCATGGGATAACACAAAAAATATGATTTATATTAAAATCCAAGTTTACACAGTAAAACAAAACTCAAACAAAAATACAAAGTACTTATATGAAATTTCACCCTAAGAAAATCCTTTGAAGTTCCTTTGATGACTTCTTACTCTAATAGACACATGAAAACACACACTAGAAAGACTCTCATCAACACACTCTCACGCCACACACCCACACCCACACCCACTACTGCTCAATTCTTCCTCATGCCCCCTTTCGACCAACCAATGCTTCTCTTAAATAAAGCTCTTAAAATCATCAAGAGTGACTTCAAGCAACTCTTCAAAATTTGTCCAAATTCATTACACAAAAATCAAAACAGTTTTTGGTGCCTAGGCACCCAACTGTGGCACCTAGGTGTCAACCTTATAGAATCCCATTTTCACTACCTCGCGCTTAGGCGCTAGGTCACTTTTTGTTCCTTCGCTCTATTTAATCTTGTTTTGCTCCATTTTTGCTCCTTTTTCTCTTAAACTCTGTCTCTTGTACGTGAAATCAAAAACACACAAATATCTTTCATTAAAATGCAATATCCTTAAAAATGAGCGTAAAATGTATATATAAAAATAACACATTTTAAGACATGTAAAATCTCCCAAACTTAAATGTTATTTGTCCTCAAGTAACTCATTTATTTTGTAAAATAAATGCTTTAACTTATGGTAGTAGGTTTCATTAGAGATTTCTATATTTTTGTCCCATGAATGTGATGGTGAAACATTAGAAAAATTTGTAATAACTCGGGATAGAACTAAGGTATAAGAGTATCTAGTACTTAAGTTAGGAACTCTATTTTTTTCATTTAAAAAATAATTGTAATTTGTCAGGATTAGGAATCTTAGAAAAAAAGTAAAAGTTAGAACTTTACAAGAACTCTACTTGTAAATATTTGACTAATATATTTAAAACTAAGCATAAGCTTAAAAACTATTCTTCTCTTAAGATTATTCAAGTGAAGCCAATTTTTAACAAGGAATCTCCAAAAGCTTCTCCTCACTTATTTTTCTTTTAACTTTTCTTTTTCTTTGATTTTTCTTTTCTTTTTCTTTTAAGATCATTTTTAATCATTTCTTTTCTTTTCTTTTCTTTTTATGTGAGGATTACTTTATCTGGATAGCTCTTAATGATATTGAACTTCACTATGCTCTTCTTAAAGTTAAAAACTTCTCATATTTCCTTACTTTATAATGTATATTAATATAAAACAGATTTTTTATAGTCTCTAATTCTTTTTAAAGTGTAAATCTAAGTTCCTTAGTGTTTCAAAAATACATTTTTTCCTACTTTGAATAGTAAAGGCATATTCATATACATTTATGCCAAATATCCTAATCTTAGCACTGCTCTTAATCACTAAAAATTTTTACTTAAGTTTATTATAGCATTCATTGAATTAAAAATATAGTTCTCTACAGATAACACCACATACCACAGGTTATGTTAAAATAGTTATTAAATAAAGTTTATTGAAATTAAATTAAATTTAATAATTTTTTTAAAAAAAGCTTTTCTACCTCCCCAAAACTTGAATTTTTAAATAGTTTAAGACATTATAGTACAAAACAAGTATAAAGAGAGAAAAGTTTTAACAGATTTATCATCTATCAACAGATTGTAAGCATGAAAAAAATGCAGGTACAAGTAGTAAAAACAGGTATGTGTAGCAATAAGTAAGCATGTTTAGCATAAGAAGTACAAAGTAAAAAAATGCTTTCATACACAAGTAGTATATATATATGAAACGGATCAAAAAGTAAACAGTAGTGCACTGAAAACTAAAAAGTCCAGAATCCACATCAGCAGTAAGCATAAATATCACAATGTTTAGAACAATTAAATAACTAAAAGTCAGCAATAACTAGGGAAAGTAAATACAACAAAACTTAGAATAACTACTACTCCTCATCCTCATCATCATCTTCATCCTTATATATAGCCTTGTGGCATTCAAACATCTGATAATAAGGATAAGCAAGGAATTCTATGTTATGTTCTCCTCTCATAAAGTTCACTAGGGAAGTATTGAAACTCACTTCATAATCACTTTTGCATTTCAGATAATGTTCCAAATGTTCTCAATGTTCTTCATTTTCCTATATCTAACACTGTACAAAAATTTATCACTTTTTGTATCTACAATTGCTCAGGTATGGTGACCATACTAAAAGTAAGATGAGTCAAAGTATTATAAGTGGAAGGCCTCGAAGCTAAAATAGGTGGAATATCAGAAGCTCCAGCCCAAAATCTTCTATATAGATCCAAATTAGCCTCAACGATAGGCTTTAGTGGCTGTAGCAGCTCTTCCCAAGTTTCAAATTTAACCCTAGCTGCTTGAAAATAGTAAAGATAACAGAAGGGTAGCCCAAAATTGATGTGGTACTAGCTTTGGCGGACATGAAAATAGACTTATAAATGAGAGAGACAACATCAATGAGTTTCATCTTCTGAATGCAATAGTTTAGAGTTAATATGTCTCTAGTCACTTCACTCAAATGGTTTGTAAGAAGAAGTCGAGCAACGATAAAATAGTGTTAGGCTTTAGATGAGGCATTAAGCAACAAAGAGAAAAAAATTACCTTATGTCCATTCTTAACTTTCCAAACTCCATGCCCATTCGTCAGAAATCCAACAATTTTATCAAGCTCCAATTCAGTAGGATCGAATTCAAAATAGTAGCAATCCTGAATAGGAGGCAACTTGTATAATGCATTGATCTGCTTAGGAGTAAACTCAACTCCCCTCTCTCGAGCAAACACTTCATTTTCATGTGCCTCAAAGAGATTTGCATAAAATTCTCAAACCACAGAAATAAATACTACAACAGTGAAGTAGTAGAAACTTTCCCAGTGATGAGCAACAATTAGATCCTCCACAGAACCACCAGAACTAGAAAAACTTCATTCAGCTATAAATTTCTTCAATAAGAGAAATTCGTTGTATCGATCTTATGCTTTTAAATTGAAAATTTTCTTATTATCGAAAACTTCCTCCCCCTTTCCTCTTTTTGTTTTTTGGAGCCATATTAAAATCTAAAAAAAAATCCAAATAAATTCCAAATATAAGTTCTAAAGGCTCTAACAAGCAATTTCCAAGCAAACAAACTCTTCCACCATGTTTTTTTTACTAATTTCTCCATATTTTTCAATCTTTTAAGAATTTATATAATGTAGTAAAAATCCATGGTGAAAGAAGAAAATTTCTTAGGCAAAGTGTAGGTCTTTTCTAGAGAAGAAGAAATCGAATGTTCTAGGCCTTAAATCACCAAGATTTACAAGTTAAGAGAAGCCTTAGAGAGGTGCTACCGTGTGAATGGAGAAGACGATGAAGTTAAGCTAAAAAATGGCATCAAACCGAGTAGTTTCAACATTTAATGAGCTGAGCTCGTTGTTCCACCAGTTCAATCCCTAGGTGTTGGCTTTGGCACTTTGGTGTCATACTTCTCAAGTAATTGGCGCTTATGTGCCAGGTTCTAGCGCCTAAGCGCCAGTGCCAAATTTTGCAATTTTTTTTTTTAGAATATAAGGACAATAAGTCTAAGGCCTCTCAACCCTAATTTACTCTAATCTTCCAACTTTCAATTTTCACAAGTACCTCCTAAATACAAAAAATCCAAATGATCCCAGCACACTAACTCCATATATCAAACTCACAAACTTAATATAAACTCACTAACATAAACATATGTTCATTACATACCAACTAAACATCAATCCAACATAAGCAAATATGCAAATGCAAACCAATACACATACAATATGGAAAGATGACAAGGCCTACAGATCAGAGTTTGGCATATCAAACACACTTTGATATCAGATTTTTCGACACAAAGCACCTACTACTAATAATCATTAACACTATTCTCCTCTACCTTCTCATTCATCCAATGGTCATGCAAAAATAGGCTAGAAAAAGGACAGTGAGAAAATTCTTCAACGAACTTTTCTTCGATCCAGTTATTCTTTTGATATATCCTTACTTGAGCCTCCTGGAAACATGTCATATGATCAAATTGAAGCTTCATCTACCAATCTAGATTATCGAAATGTCACAAATCTTGACAAGAATAATCACTATATTCTCCTTTATCTTTATCCTCTTTTCTGTAATACCTTCTAAGCTAAGCACAAGAAATCCATTGAAGTAAGTATGGGCATCCTTTTTGAAGAATTTCTTTCTATCAAACAGTTCATTGCTCTTACTCTCCATAATCACAAGGAAAATTTGATCTTGCAATCACTTCCTCCTCACAAATGGTCTCTCACGCCTAGATATTGAAGCCTTAGGATCATTACGTAGGTTTATGGATGTTTTAAAGGGAAGAAGTGGGTTCAAACTACCAAGGGGTACTTTATCCACATTTTCCAAACCGCGGTGCCTAGGCACTAAATTTCGGTGCTTAGGCTCTGGGCTCACTACAAACTGGTCCTTAGGCGTCAGGTGCCTAGGCACCAAGTTTCAGCGCCTAGGCACTAGGTTTCAACGCCTAGGCAACAATGCCCAATTAAGTACCAATTCACCTTGCATCTTATTATCTCATCCCAACTTCATCTAGATTATTCAATTAGTGTTTTATGACTCCTCACATCGTGTAGGTCCCATTAAAACTTAATATGTTTAACACAACAACAATAATCAATAGAAAATCAATCCAGATAGATAACATGGGTTGTCTCCCACAAAACACTTGTTTTAATGTCTTTAGGACAATGTATCCAATGTTTCACTCTGGTTGACCCAACATCAAGACTTCATCATATTGAGTCTTGTTTCCATGTATGTAAGCTTTCAATCTATGTCCGCTTACTTTAAATATTCTTTCAGTTTTTGAAACTTTTAATATCCACAACACCAAATAGATATACTTTTATTACAATAAATGGCCCTGACCACCTGGATTTAAATTTTTCGGGAAATAGTTTCAATCTTGTACTGTAAAGTAAAACTTCTTCTACAGCCTTAAAATTTTCTCTTAAAATCTTCTAATCATACCAAATCTTCATCTTTTCCTTAAAAAATTTTGCATTCTCATAAGATCATTTCTAATTTTCTAGAGCTTATTTAGTTACAATAATTGTTTCTCACCAGCATCTTTCAAATTATAATTAAATTCCTTAACAACCCAATACGTTTTATGCTCCAATTCAACTAGCAAGTGACAAGACTTTCTAAATATGAGCCTATATGATGACATTCCTATAAGAGTTTTATAAGCAGTTCTATAGGCCCATAATGCATAATCAAGTTTAGCAGACCAATATTTTCTATTATGATTTACGGTCTTTTCTAATATTCTTTTAATTTCTCGATTGGATACTTTAGTTAGACTACTTGTATAAGGATGATATGACGTGGCAATTTAATATTTAATTCCATATTTCTTAGTTAATTTTTTAATTCTTATATTCTTAAAATGACTTCCTCTATCTGTAATGATCACTCTTGACATTTCGAATAGGGTAAAATACTTTTCCTCAATAATTTTGCAACGCTTTGAGCATCACAGCTAGGTAAAACAACAAATTCAATTCATTTAAATACATAATCAACAAAAATTAAAATATATAAGTTTCTAAAAGATGATATAAGTGGTCCCATAAAATCTAAGCCCCATACATAAAAAATTTCAACTTCCAAGGTAAAATTTAGGGACCTTTCATTCCTTTTAGAGATATTGTATACTCTCTGACATATATCACATTTTTTTATATAAAAATTAACATTCCTAGTTAAAATAAGCCAATAAAATCCAGATTTTAAAATATTAAATGCAATTCTATCTATCCAAAAATGTCCCATAAAATCATATTCATGAAATTTTTGAATAATTTCTTGGGTTTCTTCAAATGGTACACATCTTCGGATAACTTAATCCTTACATTTCTTATATAAATAAGGGTCATCTCAGAAGTAAAATTTTGCGTCGTGAATGAACTTCTTTTGGTGGCTAGTTAATTTGTAGGTTCTATTACTGATTATATGATTAACTATAATAGCATACCATGGAGCATGCCACTTAGAAATAAGATATAATTGTTCATCAGAAAATATTTCATTTATTTCATAATCAAAATAATCATAATTTTCCTATTCAAGTCTTGATAAATGATCAGTAATTTGATTATCACAACTCTTTTTATCCACTACTTTAAAATCAAACTCTTGCATCAAAATGACCCATCTAATTAATTTTAACTTTGCATCCTTTTCAGCATCAGATACCTTAAAGTAGAGTCATCAGCATGCATAATATGTTTAGTTCCAATTAGATAAGATCTAAACTTTTCAAATGCATATACTATTGCTAATAACTTCTTCTCAATAGTAGTATAATTTATTTGAGCTTCTTTAAGAGTTTTACTTGCATAATATATAACTTTAAAAATCTTATTATACTTTTGCCCTAACACTGTTTCATTAGCATAACCACTCACATCACACATTAATTAAATGATTTGCCCAATCAGGTGAAATAATAATAGGTGCATCGATTAATTTTTTTCTTTAATAAATTGAAGGCATTTAGGCATTCCTCATTAAAATCAAATATCACGTCTTTTTCCAAAAGATGACATAGAGGCTTCAAAAATTTAGAAAAGCCTTTAATATAATGCTTGTAAAAATTGACATGCTCAGAAAAATTCTAGCTCCTCTTACTATGGTAGGATGAGATTGTTCAAAAATAACTTGAATTTTTGTAAATCTACTTCCATTCCATTTTAAAAAAATTTATGTCCTAAAAAAATTCCTCCTGCGATCATAAATTGACATTTTTCCCAAATTAAACTTAAATTTGTTTCTTCACTGTGTTTTAGAACTCTCCTTAAATGATCTAAGCATGAATCAAAGGACGTTCCAAAAGCTGAGAAGTTATCCATGTAAACTTCAATTCCTTTCTTAATTAGATTGCAGAAAATGGACATCATGCGCCTTTAAAAAGTTACACGTGCATTGCATAAATCAAAGGGAATCCTTCTAAAATCAAAATTCTCATAAGGACTTTTGAATGTTGTCTTTTCTTGATCCTTGAGAACTATGGATATTTGGTGGTATCCTGAATATCCATCTAAAAAGCAGAAATATTGGTGCCCAACTAGCCTATCCAACATTTGGTCCAGAAAAGTTGAGGAAAGTGTTCTTTCCTTGTGGCTTGATTTAATTTTCTATAATCAATATAGATTTGCCACCTAGTGAATTGTCTTGTTGAAATTAATTCATTCCAATGATTTACAGCTACAAACACTCCCCCTTTCTTAAGAACATAGTGAATCAGACTAACCTAAATACTGTCAGAAATAGGATAAATGATTCTGGTCTCCAACCACTTTAAAATTTCCTTTTCTTACTACATATTTCATTATAGAATTCAATCTCCTCTGAGGATCTGCCCTAGGCTTATGATTATCTTCCATTAAAATTCTATGCATACAAATTAAAGAGCTAGTACCTTTAATATCTGCTAACTTCCGTCCAAAGGATTTCTTATAATTTCTCAAAATTTCCATTAATTTTTCTTCATGATCTTGAGTTAAGTTTGAGGATATTATAACAAGTAATGCTAATGATTTCCCTAGAAAGCATACTTTAAATGTGTAGGGAGAACCTTCATCTCAAGTTCAAGAGGTTTTTTAATTGAAGGAATAAGAGGTTTACTATCTTGAGTAGTGTCTAAAATCTCAAAATTTTCTTGAATATAATTTGAATCCTCAGTTTTTATCTCAATTGATTTATCTTGAAAATCAGTATCATTCACATACTCCAGTTCTTTTTGTCATGTTTTAACTTCACAACATTCTCGAAAATGGTTATCAATTAAATCATCAAAAATCTTTATTCTGTAACACTCATCATCTTTTCCTTTCGATTGGCACTTCATTGATTTTAACACTTTAAACGTAACTTCATGCTCATTATCTCTCATGATTAACTCTACTTTTTGCACATCATTCATAGCTCTTCCAATGGCTAGGAAAGGTCTCCCTAAAATGATTGGAATTTCCTTATCTTTCTCCAATGTTGACCTCAATTTTGGTAAGTTCTTTCCCTGCTCTTAGTACTTAGGATCTAGCCATAGGACTTTCATTTTGACCATCCTAGAAGATTATAAATGGAGCCCACCTACATAGAAATTCAAACCACTTCTTTACCACAAGGATGATCATGAACCTCTGGCACTTAGAAGGTTGAGACCAACATGTGAGGATTCAAAGGATGAGTGTCCATAGGACTATTTGGACTTAGGGCAATCTTGGGTGACTAGGGTTTGGTCTTCCACACACTCAAGCACATCAAAACTCTCCCCTTATCCTATGACCCCAAAATCTTACCCCTTGAACTTATTCTCTTTTGCTCCTTTGGAACTCATGTGGGTGGTCCCCAAGCTCTTAGCTTTTGGCTAGGGTAGCTAGAACCCACACATGAAGGATCCAAAGTAAGCTTCCCCTTGGTCCCATGGCTTCAATAAGGTATTCTTGTGATTAGTACCTTCAATAGATTTTAATCCTACCCAAACACCCAATTTTGGCCTTTTAGCCCCAAACTTTTTTTAAATTACCAAATTGCCCCTAGAATCCTAAAACTCCAGAAATGGCCCAAATTATCAAATTTTACCCAAAAATCATGTCAAACCATTCTAAAACCATCCAAATTGACCAAAACACCCCCAAAATTTCCAAAATTCCTAAAATACCCCTAAAATGGCCAAAATAACCAAAATGCCCCTCATAGCTAAAAAAATTTCAAAATCTTCCAAAATCATTCAAAACCTCCCCTAAACCAATCCTAACCACCCAATAGGCTCAATTTGACCAAATTGACCAAGTTTCACCAAAATCCTAATTTTGCCCCTAAAGGCCCAAATTCCCAAAATTAATCCCAATTCCCACTCAACTCATTTCAATTTCACCCAATTTAAATACTAAATCATTTATAAACATGCATAATCCCAATCTACACCAATTTGGAGCTCAATTGAGTCAATCTTCAAACCTTAATTTCAATTATGGGCCAGAACCCCTAATTGACCATACCCCCAAATTCCTTCAAATTGAACCCCATTACAAATTCAATTCTCCTAATTTTGAATTCTAAACTCTTCATAACATCCCTCTAGATCAATTTTAACCCTCAATTGGTTTAGACCCAAACCCTAGCCTAGAACAAACCCAAGATCAAACCAATTTTCCCAAAATTGATCTTATGCCAAAATTTCGTTAAATTGAAGCCTTTAATCAATTCAATTCTCCAAATTTCATTTCCTAAATTCTTCATGACATCCCTTTGGACCAATTGGACCATTCAATCCATATTTAAACCAAGCACAAGTCAAACCCAAATCCTATTTTTAGCCCATAACTGCAATTTTGAGCTGAAAATCCAAATTAACTCAAACCCTTTAAGTTAACCAAGTTTAATATTTTACTGCCTTGATTAGTGATACAACAAAAATATATGCATTTTTATACTCATATTATATACTTATTTTTGGTAATAGTGCACCTAATGGAAGGTATTTTGATGTTTTCTTGCAAGTTGTTAATACTTAGGACTTAAAGCAAAAAGGAAGCAAAAAGGATGGAATTTGGAGTCAAAATGACGTTGTTGAAAAAGTACTCAGCACCGATCACGTCAAGGGCAGCGCCAACGGAGCAAAACAACAAAACAACTGAAATTTTTACTCAGCGCAGACGACCCCAAAGGTTGTTCAGCCCCCGCTTCTACAAGGTTCGATGTACTTGGACGATTTTTGAAGATTTTTTGGAGGTACCTCTTGGAGAACCAACCTTGGGCTTTATTTGGGGCTGAAATTCATTAGAAAAGTGACTCCTTTTCGCTCCAAGACGTTCCACCACGCTCCATTTTTGTCATTCTTCTTAATCCATTTTCATTCCACCACCATATTGGAGTCCATTAGTGATTTTTCTTTTGTAGTTTAGAGTTTGTGTGGTGTGATTTAGTGTGAAACTTTCTGTAAGAGTGTTGGAGAAGGAGAAAAAGTGAGATATCTTCTTCTTGCATTTCTAAGGAAAGGCTATAAGGGATTTGCTTTGAGAAAGAGTTTAGATACTTTTTGTTTGTTTATTAGTGTTGTATCAACTTTCTTTTATATATGAAATTTATGTTTTGTTGTGTCTTTCTCATGAAGTTTGAGTAGTTAACTCTATCTTTCTCCCTACTTTGAGATATGATGAAATGAAGAGATAATATGATCTGCTAATATTAAAATATAAAATAAATTGTGATGATTTTTCAACTCTGAACTTAATTTACATTTCGATCTGGCCAATTTAATTGTTAAAATATGTTGTGAAACATATGATCCAGGAAATGGAGTATGAGTTTTACAACAGAGTGAGGATGACATTTGATTTCATTAAGGAGAAATTTGTTCATAGAATAAAGTTCAAATAAATTGGGAAATATTGTTTATTGGGTGCAGAATTAGAGAATCCTTAAGGTGAAAGAGTAAAATCCCCAATTCGATCTTAGTGTTTAAAAACTAAAACGAGTGTTAGCCTTCAGGAGAAGGGAAGTGGGAGCTGGTATCCTTCTAGCCTAGTCACTGATATAGGGACTAAACCTAGGATTAGCCAATGATTTTCTATGTACTGTATCACGGTAGAGAATTAGCATTGCTCCTATTTAGCACAATACATATTATAAACATTTATCTCATCTCATTTCACTAGAACCTCATTGTAGTGGGAAGGATGTTTTTTCACATAAAAAATCTTCATTACTAAAACATAATTAGTAGATTAGTATTTACTTTTTAAACTTTGCATTTATGTTTTGCTAATAGTTAAGTACTTTATTTTTTATAACATCTCAACATTCAAAATTAGTGACAGTGATTTTGTTTGATTTTCTATAAATTTCCTAGTAAAACTTATCATTACGAATTTACACATTCCTTGTGAGATCGATATTTGGGGCTTAAATAGAAAGTATTTTGTTACTTGATAACAATATGTATACTTGCGTAGAGTCACGTAATTAATTGCCTATAATTATATATATTACACAACTTACCTTTCATACAAGGATCAAGTTTTTGGCGCTGTAGTGGTGTCAATTTCATAAATCCTTACATATAAAAAATTGCGATCAAGTTTTCGACCCCCTTGCCGGGAAAAGGTAACGATTAAATTTAGGTAAATTACATAGTTTTGATAAATTAGGAAAGTTAAAGATAATATATGTACTGTAAAAATATATAAAAATAAAAAAATAATTCAAAAATTCAAAAATCCAAAAAGAAATTTATTTAAGAGTATTTAAAAAAAAATAATTTTACTTTGCTTACTTTATTTGTTTATACGAAATATTGGATTTGAAGGCTTAATACCTTACGATTCGGAGTTAGAATGTACTATTAGAAAAAATTGAAAACAACAAAGAGAAATTAAAAATTTAAAAGAAATGGGAAATAACTTAGAAAATACAATAAATGAGAATCGACAAAGACCTTTAATAGATTATGTTAATCCGACAGCAGATGAACTTCACTTGACTATTCAAAATCTTGATGTTGTTGCTAATTCATTTGAGCTTAAATCTACTATTATCCGAATGGTATAAAATAATCAGTTTGGAGGAGCACCTACTGAAGATCCTAACTTACATCTTGCTAGCTTTCTTGAGATTTGTGTTGCATTTAAATATAACGGAGTGTCTAATGATGTTGTTAGGCTTAGAATTTTTCCTTTTTCATTAAGGGATAAAGCCAAGTTTGGGTTAAATTCATTAGCACCTGGATCTATTAGAACTTGGGGAGAACTATCACAAAAAATCTTGGCTAAATATTTTCCACCCTAAAAAACAGCTAAGCTTAGAAATGATATTACATATTTTTGTCAGTTTGAAGGGGAATCGATATATAAAGCCTGTGAAAGATTTAAAAATCTTCTTAGAAATTGTCCACACCATGATCACTAAGATCTATTATAGATGCTGCTGCAATGGGATCATTAATGTCAAAACCTTTTGATGAATCATATTCTTTAATTGAAGAAATGACTACTAATAATTTTTAATGGCCCTCTAAAAGAGTAAATCTTAAGAGAGTAACCAGTATTCATGATTCTAATGCAATGTCTATTTTGGCATCTCAAATTGTTGTTATTTCTAAAAAGATTGATCAAATAGAAGTGAACTATTCTCAAATATCCCCAATATTAGAGAAAAATTCACTAGGACAGATTATTGATACTCAACCATCTTATGAAACTTTAAACCATATAAATAATTGAAATAATAATCCCTATTCTAACTATGTTAACCCTAGATAGAAAATCACCCTAATTTTAGTTCGAATAATTATAACAATTAGATGAATCCATCCAAAAATCTGAACAATCAAGGAAATCCTATTTTTCAACCTTATTATTCTCCAGGATTTAACTTCAATCCTAACCCACAAGTTAAGGAAAAGAAGTTGACGATGAAAGAAGTGATGTTGAATATGGAAAATCAGATACAAAATTAAGGGGCCGCTATAAAAAATATTGAAAATCAATTATGACATATTGCTACTACACTTAGTAACAAACCTTCTGAAATTCTTCTGAGTACCATGAAAGTTAATCCAAAAGATCAAAATAAAGAGCAAATTAAATCTATTCAATTACGAAGTGGAAAAGAAGTTGAGACAAGGATCCAAAGAGAATCTAAAGTTGATGAAGAGAAGGAAGAAATGGAAAATGATCAACATGAAAATGTTCAAACACAGGTTCCTTTAGAAAAACCATTACCTCTGTTTCCTCAAAGACTGAAGCATAAAAATAAAGATAAACAATTTACAAATTTTTTGGAAATCCTCAAGAAATTAACGATAAATATTTCTTTTGTTGATGCTTTGGAACAAATACAAAGTTATGTTAAATGTATGAAGGATATACTTAAGAAGAAAAGGAAGTTTACCGATCATGAGACTGTTGCACTCAGTGAGGAGTGTAGTACTATTATTCAGAAAAAGCTTCCTGAAAAATTAAAAGATTCTTGTAGTTTTACTATACCTTGTGCAATTGGTGAAAAGTTTTATGAAAAAGCTTTATGTGATTTAGGAGTGAGTATCAATCTTATGCCCTTATCGATCTTTAAACATTTAGATTTGGGAGAAATTTACCCTACTACTATAACTCTTTAGTTAGTTGATCGATCAATAACTTATCTAAAAGGAGTTAAAGAGGATGTTCTAGTAAAAGTGGATAAATTTATTTTCCCTGTTGACTTTATAGTATTGAATATGGATGAAGATAAAGAGATTCCTATTATTTTAGGGAGACCATTTCTTGCAACAGGAAGAGCTGTAATAGATGTGCAAAAAAGAGAATTAATAATGAATGTTAATGATCAAGAAGTAAAATTTAATATAGCAAAAGCTATGAAATATCCTGCAATAGAAAAAGATAATGAATGTTTCAGGATGGAAGTAGTTGATTATTTAAGTAATGAACAGTTTAAGAATGAGTGTGAAGATAAATTAAAGCAAGGAAAAATTTTTTAGAATGAAGATGAAATAAAAGGAGAACATATGGATTATATTCAAGGCAAATTTGAAATGTTAGACTTGTTGGAAAACGATAGTAAAAATCTTATTCCTTCAAGTATTAAACCACCTGAACTTGAATTAAAGATATTACTTGCCCATTTAAAGTATGTATTTTTAGGAGAGTCATCTACATTGCTTATTATTATATCTTCTAAGTTAACTGAAATTCAAGAACAAAAGTTGATAGAAATGTTGAACAAGTATAAAAAGGCTTTTGGATGGACTTTAACAAATATTAAAGGAATTTGTCCTTCAATTTGTATCCACAAAATTTTATTAGATGAACAATATGAACCTAAAGCTGATCCTGAGAGAAAATTAAACCCAATAATAAAAGAAGTTGCTAAAAACGAGATTTTAAAATGGTTAGATACTGAAATTATATATCCTATTTTAGATAGTGATTGGGTAAGCCCAATTCAGTGTGCTCCAAAGAAAGGAGTGACTGTTAAAGAAAATTAGAAAAATGAATTAATATCAATAAGACAAGTTACTGGTTGGCGAATTTGTATTGACTATAGAAAACTAAATATGGCCACCAGAATCACTTTCATTTACCCTTTCTAGACCAAATGTTGGATAAATTGGCTGCGAATAAATATTACTACTTTTTAAACGGATATACCGGTTAACATCAAATTCCAATTGGTCTAGCAGATCAAGAGAAAATAACATTTGCATATGTAACATTTGCTTTTCGTAAAATGCCTTTTGGACTATGCAATGCACCTGTAACATTTCAAAGATGCATGATATCAATTTTTAGCAATTTTATAGAACATGGAATGGAAGTGTTTATGGATGATTTTTCTATATTTGAGACTTCGTTTGAGTTATGTTTTAATAATTTAGAAAAAGTTCTGGAAGTATGTTAAAAAGCCAACTTAGTATTAAATTGGGAAAAATGTCAATTTATGGTTGCAGGAGGTATTGTGCTTGGGCATAAAATTTCTAAAAAAGGCATGGACGTAGATCCTGCAAAAATCCAAGTTATAGAAAAATTACCACCACCTACTAATGCTAAAGAGGTGAAAAGTTGTCTAGGACATGCTGGTTTTTACAGGCGCTACATAAAAAATTTTTAAAATAACTAAGCTGCTATGCCAACTTTTAGAAAAATATTTTTCAAGATATGGAATGCCGAGAATAATTATTAATGATGGAGGATCTCATTTTAGGAATATAAGAATCGAAAAATTAATTAAGAAATATGATATTATGCATAGATTCACGATTACTTATCATCCTCAGACTAGCAGTCTAGTAGAGATATCAAATCATGAAATTAAACATATTTTAGAAAACGCTGTAAATCCTTATAAATTGGATTAGTCTGCTAGACTAGATACTGCATTATGGGCATATAGAACTACTTATAAGACTCCTATAGGAATGTCCCCATACAAACTGATATTTGGAAAAACATGCCGCTTACCAGTAAAATTGGAGAATAAAGCATTTTGGGCTATTAAGGAATTTAATTTTAATCTAAAATATACTGGTGATAAAAGATTATTGCAACTCAATGAACTTGAGGAAATAAGAAATGAAGCATATGATAATGCAAATATCTATAAAGAAAAAATGAAAATATGACATAATCAAAAGATTATTCAGAAGAAATTTGAACCTAGACAAGAAGTTCAATTATATAATACAAGATTGAGATTTTTTCCAGGAAAACTGAAATCCATATGGTTATGACCATTTAAAGTGATTAAAGTTTATCATTATGAAACTGTTGTTTTTAAAGATCCTGACACTGAATAGGTATTTAACTTAATGGGCATCATCTGAAACATTATTATGAAGGGCACATACCTCAATTTAAAGAAGTTTTAATGTTAAGTCAACCCAACTAAATAAATGGTGTGTCGAGATGATGACGTTAAACCAAGCGCTTTATGGGAGGCAACCCATACATATATGCCTATGTATTACTATTTTGTTTGATAAGTGTCATATATATTAGTAGATAATAATCCTACACAATTACATTTATTATTAATTAAGTCAAATATTGGTATTGGAGAAAAGGTTGGAATTAAATTGAACGAAAAATGAAAGTCATAAAATTTTGGCCACTGGCGCCAACGGACCTCAGTGCCGGCAGTGCCAATCGAGAGCATCGATGGCGCCGAGAGCGATTTGACGGTTCAGAAGACTTTTGGAGGAATTTGGCTGGATTTTTCTCCATAATAACCGCCGGGAGGTGTTTCTAAAGTCCTTAAAACTTCCTAGGATGCCTAGAAAATTCCTATTTTTAGATTTCATGACTTCAAATTCCAGAAATACTTCAAGGTATGGAATTTTCAATATAAGAAAGTTTATTAGTTTTGACGTGCAGAGATTATACGATAAAGTTATTACGAAGAAGAGATTGATCAAGGAGAGTGCATTTGTTAATCATGGATTGATCATTCTGAGTGCTCTGGTTGACAAGATCATTTTGCAAAGATGATGGGAAGTTCCGTGTTACACTGCCGCTGTGGTTGTTGTGCTTGTAGTGAAGGAGTTCTATGCAAATCTACATGGAATTACCCAAGGAGTTATCTTTGTATGAGGTAAGGCTGTACCATTTACTCCTGTGAGGATTAATGAATTGTATATGATAGAAAATATTCCAATATATCATTATACAAATTTCATTCCTACGCGAGATTCGATGCAATATTTTTATAATTTTCTAACGGATGAAAGTGATATGTGGGAAGTACGAGATGAAGGATATATTATTTTTCCTGCTTCATCACTTAATCCAATTTCGAAGCAGTAGCATTTCTTTATTTGTGCAAAATTACTCTCTAATATGAAGATTAGTAGAGTCACCAAGGAAAGTGCTATTTTAAAATACTTCATTCAAATGGAAAAACATATTGATGTAGGATCAATTATATTTAAATATGTTATAGGTATCATTATGAATGGGCCAATTTATGGACTTGGGCATCCTTCTACAATTTTTCTTATTTACACTCAATCCCAACTGTCAGATGAAGTTGGGAAAAAGTTTTAATATCATGGGAACCCATGATCCCTATTGATGATCAGTATGTTGGTAATGGAAATAAAGCACTAAATGCTATTATGGATTATTCTTCACATGCTTCAACTCCATTAATACCACCAACAGTAGGAAGTTCACTTGCTTTGGAGAAGACATTGAAGAAAATTGAAAGGGAACTTCAGAGTATTATGAATGCAGAGTACCTTTTTGATCACATTGATTGGAAAATGAAAGAAAATTTTGATTATAGTGGAACTCTTGAAGTAAGATTTGTTCAGATGTTTAAATAAAATGGGTGGATCGAAGAAAATTTGACAGATCAATTCCCGTACCGATCCTTCTACAACCTATATGTTCATTACCAATCCATGGGAGATATTAAAGAAGGTGAAATCACAGAAGATGAAGCGGAATGACTGAAGACTTTGGATTCTCTACTTGCTTAAGAATATTTATGTATTTGATGTAAATGTGTGGATTTGATTTGATTTGGTTTGGTTTGTTTTTGCTTTAGAATCCTGAACTTTGATTATGTGTATAGTTTTGTGTCAGCGTTTAGTTTTGTGGCTTGATTTCTATGTTGATTTATAATTAGTTTGCTTAATAAGTGTAAATCTGTGATTTTTGAAATGTGTTTGTAAAAAGTGTATTTTCATATATAAAAATTAGTTTGTTGTTGTTTGTGAATATAATTGTTTGTGAATGTTTATTTGTGAATTATTGTTAGATAAAAATTTTTGTTTAAAAATACTAAAAAAACTTTGGAGTAAACTAAAAGGAAATTGAAAATTTGAAAAAATCAAAATAGTGAATTTCGGGCCTTCAGCGCTAACGACGCTAGCATGTGCGCTGATGGCGCCTTCGAGCCGAGAGCAGTAATAACCCTTTAATTTGCAATTTTCACCACAAAACCTCTATTTTTACCCCTATACTCACCTTCAAACTTTGGTTTTCACAATTAGGGCTTGATTTTGGGCAGATTTGAGGCAATTTAGAGGCAAAGCAACTTCGGATTTCATTTTCTCTAGGTAAGAGCTACACTTTAAAGTAAAAATTTTTTATTTTCACCAAAAAATTTTCTCACATTACCTAGATCGGAAAGTTTTGTTTTTTTTTTGAGAGATTTTGAGAAAATACTTTGGTGAAAAACTTTTACTTTGTGGATTTAAGTTTAAAGTGCTTTACATTTTGATTTTCAGTATTTTGGAATTTATTCAAATTTTTATCAATTTTTTCTAGATTTCCTATGGCATCTAGATCGAGCAAAAGAAAAAAAGAATATGAAGAGCAAAACTTTGTTAGCTTTAAATCTAGTGCTTGATTTCATAGTCTTCGAGAAAATAAGAAAGTGATTCTGAATCGAGGTTTCAAAAATTTGGAGGAGAAGTTGAACGATTGATTATCGCTCAACAGTGGGAAAACTTTGCTATTTTACTGCCGATGTGATTGCTGGGATAGTTATGGAATTTTATGCCAACTTTTCGGAGGCTTTTGTGATTTTGTTTTTGTTCGAAAAAAAAGGGTGGAGTTTACTCCAAGAAAAATAAATAAGTTTTAACAGTTAGAAGATGTTTATAGATGCTAGTATCATTCATTCTCTGCCACAAATGAGGCCTTATATGAGGTTATTTCTTTTTTGACTGGTGAGAAAAGGGCTTGGAAAGTAAAGAATGGAGATAAAGTCAACTTTCCCTTTTCTATGTTAAATGTAGTATCTAAGGCCTGACATTATTTTATTTCTGGAGGATGATTCCAACAAACCATTATAGTGAAGTGACCAAGGATTGAGCCATCCTGAACTAAGGTATTCAACAAGTAATGGATATAAATGTAGGCTCTATCATTTATATGAACACTTGATTTATTGCTCTGGGAGAGACCACTGGTGGATTTGCACACCTTTCTCTCATTTATACACTTTATGAGCATGCAGGAGTTGATTTCAAACCTGATGAGGAGAGGATTGAGCCTCAGAGACCGATTGAGCCTGCAAACATGAAGACTTATGATTCCCATGTTGATTGGAGATCTGGAAGTAAGGCTAGCGATATTCCTTCTACTTCTATAACCCCTACTTTTAGTGAGTCTACTTCAAGTGACCCCAGTAATAGGGAGTTATTGGACCAGATGATGATTCAACAGAGAGATATTTTGAGGATGGATCATAGGATGCAGAAAATGGAGGCCAGAAATGCTCATACAGATGATTTGATTCGCCAGAAGTTTGAATATGATGTTGCTTATGATGATGCTTTAGAGAAATACCTAAGTGGTGAGCATATAGTTCAGTTCCCTATTCACTCTATTTATACTTCATATCATCAGCAGAAGTTAGATGTAAATGATGAAGAAGATGATGACTGGTGATCTTTTTATTTTTTTTGTTTGTTTGTATTGTAATTTGTGATTGTATTGTTTGTTTTGTGAAATTGTTGAGACTCTGTTGTTATGTTGTAATGTGAAATTGTAATGTGTAAAACTGTTTTCATTTTTAGAATTTAGTTTAGTTCTGTTGTTAGTTTTAACACTTTGTTATATGTATTGTAATTAACACTTTCTCAGCAAATTTTATATATATTATGTGCAATTTAATGTTTTAAGTCTTGTAGTTCTTCATATTAGCACATGCAATATTTTAAAATTTATCTGTAAAAATCAGAATCTTCAACAGATATGAATTTTCTTTATATATTCAATGTTTTCTTTCACCCTTTTATTTTTTAAGTTCTTCATGTAATTTTTTTTAAAAAAATTATGTTTGGGGGGGGAGAAAAATTATATAAAAAAGAAAAGAAAAGAGAGAACTTAATTTTATTTGTCCTCACTTAACTATATTTTAAAAAAATTTAAATTTAACATGACCTTTGGTATTAGGAGTTAACTTTCAATAAATTTATTTATGTTTTTAAATATATAGTAAATTTAAGTAATAAATTTCAATAATAAAGGTTAATTCTAAAGACTAAGATATTTGTAAAAGAGAATAAGACTATGTTTTTCTATTTTAAGTAAGGGAATTTGTATTTTGAAGTATTAAAAATATTAAAAGATTCATGTAGAAGGAAAATAATTAAAATTTATGTAATTTTTAAGTTAATATAAATTTGTTAAGTGAAGAAATGTCAAAGGTTTTTAACTTTAAGAAGAGGATAGTGAAATTCAAAATCATTTAAGGCTATCTAGATAGAATAATCCTCACATCCATAAAAAAAAAGAGAAGAAGAAAGAAAAGAAAAAGGGGATTAAAAATGATCCTGAAAAGTAAAAAAAAAAGGAAAAAATATTTGGGGAGAAGCTTGAGGAGATGCCTAATTAAAAATTGGCTTCACTTGAATCAACTTAAGGAAAAAGACTTGGACACATTTTCTAAACTTTTTATTTGAGTATTAGCTTAATGATTAATAAACTTTTATGAAGATATTTTTTAAATGAATTTTTAAGTGACTTTAATATAACAAATTGCAATTTTTCTTGAAAGAAATAGAGGATCAGAAATCTTAGACTTAATTACTGAATATCCTAGCACCTTTAGTATTAACTAGAGTTGTTTTGAATTTTTCTTAAGTTATACTATTAAGTTTAGAGAACTTAAATATGGAGGTCTAGAAGTTAAATTCTTTACCATAAGTCATATTTTTATTTAGTAGAGGAGTTACTTGATGACAAGTAACATGTAAGTTTGTGGAATTTCAATACACAGAAAATGTATGCATATTTAGACCCATATTTTATATTTATTTTTGGTGATATTGCACCTTAATGGAAGGTATTTTGATGTTTTCATGCAGGTTGTTGATTTTTAAGACTTAAAGCAAAATGGATGGAATTTGGAGTCAAAATGATGTTTTTGAAGAAGTACTCAGTGCCGACCACGCCAAGGGCAGCACTGATGGTGCAAAACAATAGAACAACTGAAATTTTTACTCAATGTCGATGGCGCCAGACTAGCGCCGACGGCACCAAAGGCGGTTCAACCCCTGTTTTTAGAAGGTTGCATGTATTTGGACGATTTTTTAGGAGTTTTTGGAGGCATCTCTTGGAGAATCGACCTTGGGCTTTATTTGGGGCCAAAATTCATTAGGAAAGTGACTCATTTTCACTCCAAGACGTTCAACCACGCTTCATTTTTGTCATTCTTCTTAATCCATGTTCATTCCACCACCATATTGGAGTCTATTAGTGATTTTTCTATTATAGTTTATAGTTTGTGTGGTGAGATTTAGTGTGAAACTTTCTAGAAGAGTCTTGGAGAAAGAGAAAAGTGAGAGATATCTTCTTCCTGCATTTCTATGGAAAGGGTACGAAGGATTTGCTATGATAAAGAGTTTCAGATAAGTTTTGTTTGTTTATTAGTGTTGTATGAACTTTCTTTTATATGTGAAATTTGTGTTTTGTTGTGTCTTTCTCATGAAGTCTGAGTAGTTCACTCCATCTTTCTCCTTACTCTGAGATATGGTGAAATGAAGAGATAATATGATGTGCTAATATTAAAATATAAAATAAATTATGATGTTTTTCAACTCAGAACTTAATTTATATTTAGATCTGGCCAATTTAATTGTTAAAATATGTTGTGAAACATATAATCCGAGAAATGGAGTATGAGTTCTACAACAAAGTGAGGATCACATTTGATTTCATGGAAGAGAAATTTGTTCATGGATTTAAGTGCAAATAAATTGGGAAATATTCTTTGTTGGGTGTAGAATTGGAGAATCTTTAGGGTGATAGACTAAAATCTCTAATTCGGTCTTAGTGTTTAAAAACTAAAGAGAGAGTTAGCCATCAGATGAAGGGAATTCGGAGCTCTGGAGTGGGAGCAGTATCCTCCTAGCTTAGCCACGGATTTAAGGTTTAAACCTAGGATTAGCCAATGATTTTCTATGCACTGTATATGGGTAGAGAATTATAATTGCTCCTATTTGGCACAATATATATTATAAACATTTATATCATCTCAATTCACCAGAACCTCATTGTAGTGGGAAGGATGCTTTTTCACATAAGAAATCTTCATTACATAAACATAGTTAGTAGATTAGTATTTACTTTTTAAACTTTGTATTGCTGGTTTGCTAATAGTTAAGTACTTTAGTTATGATAATATCTCAACATTCAAAATTAGTGACAGTGATTTCGTTTGATTTTCTGTAATTTCCCAGTAAAACTTATCATTACTAATTTACACATTCCTTGTGGGATCGATATTTGGGGCTTAAATAGAAAGTCTTTTATTACGTGATAACGATATGTATACTTGCATAAAATCTAATTATTAATTACCTATAACTATATATATTTTACACAACTTACTTTTCATACAAGAATCAAGTTTTTGGAGCTCTAGTGGTGTCAACTTCATAAATCCTTACATATAAAAAATCGGGATCAATTAGCCCCCTTGGATGTTAATAAAATTAGCCAAGAACCAATTTTGGTGCCATGGACCAAGGGTTCCTTCAATTATGGAAACTCACTCCATAATTTGGTTAATCCCACTAACCCATGCAAATAGCCCACCTAGCCCCAAGATTATCAAAATTAAAACTTCCCTGACCTTGCTAGCCACTCCCCTGGCTTGGCCAGCTGGCCTAGTCTCCAAAAAACCCAAAACTAAAAAAAGGCCATGTTTGACTCAAACCCATATTTTCACCCATCCAATGTGGCTCACTCTCATTGGTGAATTGCGCCATTCAGCCCTCAACCTAAGCTTCCTTCTCCACCCCCTGGCTTGGTCAATTTAGCCCTAATTCCTCCTCTATTTAAACTACCCCCCTCTCACGACCATGAAAAGGTGTTGCCAATTACATAGGGAGATCCTTTCAAATTGATCTCATTGTCTCTTCAAACCTTCCTAAGCTCATCCCAATCAAATTCCAACCATCTTCCCCACTATTTAGCCATAATTTCAAGCTTGAATTCCAAGGTCTTTTTTGTCACTCCACCAAACTTCAAATTAATTAGTCCAAAAGCTTCTTGAGACCAAACAAGGAAGTTTCCCATCAAAACCCCTCCTTCTCAAGTACTCTAACCCAATGTTAGACTAAACCTGAATCACCCCTTGATCAAACTCTTGCTTAGGCTCAACCTCAGCTTGAATTGATGCTTGGAGGAGCTTTGTGAGGTCATAGAATGCTATCAGCAACCAACCCAATTGAGGCCTCACCTCTTGGGCAAAGGTATAGCTCACTAACCCTAAAAATGCTCTTGATTTCACCAATTGTGAATTTAACTTGAATTTCATATGTATGTAACCATATGGATGTGTTCATCTTGAGTATGATGAGCTATAGAAACAAACCGTGAGTGACTTAGTTGAGTATCGAGCGAGATCGAAGCATTTTAGTGTGGACGATTCTCGAGTTAAGCCACTTAGGGATGATGAACAGATGTTGTCCATTTCCACGTGTATTTAATCAATGGATCATATGGCATCGGATCGAGGTGAGGGACATAAAGCGCTGGTCGAGATAGTGCTGATGCGGAAGGTGGCGTCGAGTGGGAGTGCACTGCATAGTCTTTCAGAGCTGCCAAGGAGGGGCGTGGCGCCGACGCGGATAAATAGAAAAATAGCCTATTTTTTATTTAAATTAAATTAGAAACTTAGAAAATTCATAACTTGTCATAGAAAAATTATAAAAATAAAATAAAAATACCCCTATACTCAGCAAACATAAAAGAGTCATATGGATCAAAAATATAAATTATTTGACTTATATTTATTTTTAAATTAATTAAAAACTCTAAATCTTATTTAAATCATAGAAAATTAAATATAAATCAATATGGTGTGAAATTTTGTGGGCTTACTCTACTGTTTCTAAAAGTATTCTCTCATTTTTACAAAGTTAGAAAACACTTATAGCATGGTAAACCCTAATTTCCATAGTTAAAACATGTATTTGCTTAAAATAAATGTATAAATTAACATAAAAGTCAAAAAAATTATGAAATTTATTTTGGTAGGTTCATTGTGGTAAAAGCAACATAAAAAGAAAAAATCTAAGTTTAAAATATTTTTTTAATATAATTTCTTAATCTAAGTCATTAAAACCCATAAAAATTAAAATAAATAAAATATAATCTAAAAATTTATTAAATTTAATACTTGCTAAAGATATTGAAAATATTAACCCTTTGTAAAAATTTGAAACCATTTTAAATTAATTTAACCACTAAAGCCTATTTTTCAAGGAAAATGAATCTTTGGCACTAAAATAATTATAACACTTAAAATAAAACCCAAAAATTTTTTAAAACTCGTTTGGAGTGATTATTTTGACCAAGGGCACCTAATAAAAAAAATTACATTAAAATAAATAATTCATTGTTGGGCTATTTTTGAATTTAAAATAATTTAACAAATTTAAAAAATCACAAAATATAAAAATACACCAAAATGTCTCTAATTGTTCCTAAATTTTCACTAAAGTAATTGAAAAAAATAAAATCAATATAAAAAATACAAAATAAATTTCTCTGAGTTCCTTGAAGCTATAGAGATCAATGAAAAATATAAAATCAATTTTTTAAAATGAAATGCATTTTCTATTTAATTAATCCTCAAAATAAACAAAGAATTATGAAAATTAAAATATACAAAAAATCGTGAATTTTGGTTTGAGTGGTCCTTTGACCTAGGTGCAATATTTTATTAATGATGGAAACTTTATTTTGATTGATTAAATGAATTAAATTTGGAAATTCCTATTTTTAGATTAAAATAGTTATATAAATTAAAATAAAGATTGGAAAAAATATGATTCCTTCTCTGGTATCTCAATTAACCTATGAGAGATAGGTCAAAAAATTCCTAAGTCCACACAAATTGATTTAAAAATTTTATGAAGATAAGAGACTTAGGAGCAAAATTGTAATTTCCACCCTTTCACCCTAATTAAAAAATTAGGATGGGTTAAAAGCTTAAAGGGCAATATTTTGATCCTACGTAACATCTTAAAGTGATTGAGACATGAGGGTAAGAGGTAGAAACCAAATTAACCCCACTTTTAAAGGAAAAAGGGTATAACTGTAATTATTCCAGTTATTGAACATTAGAAGATGAAATTGATTTGAAGGATTCAAATGTTTGGGACATAAGTTAGGAAGTAAAAAATACACTAATTTAGAATCCCCAAACCAATGGTTGAATCATAGGTTAATCTTTTAACAAAAAATTATTAATTTGACCTTTTCTTCAAAATTACACATCTACCTCTGATGTCTTTTGAGCTTTGTAGTGAGCTAAGTTCAATCTAAGGATACTTGAGGATTAGTTGGAAATGGAACCATAATTAGTCTCCCTCAAACACTACAAGAACAAACTTGCTTGCCCCTTCTCTCATGGGTTAATTGAGACATGAACTGAACACAGTTTAAACCTAGCAAACCTCAGGATGATCTATTCAATAACATAATAAGTTCAAATGAACTTGAGATAGTCTAAAAGATTCTTAAGAGTTGTTTAGGGTTATGCCTCAAAAACTTTTATGATTTTTTGGATATTTTGAAGAACAATTGAACTTATTATGCTTTTTTGAGAAAATCATCCTTAAAACTCTTAGAGACCAACAAAGTTATGAGTTGCGGTCTTTTTGAATTTAAAACCATTAAGGCTCCAATACCACTTTTGAGTCCTTAATTGGCCTAGGCCCAAACTCAAACATAACCCAAATCCAATTCAAATCAAAATATTCAATTTGGCCCAAAATTTCAAATTTCACCAAATTGAACTTCATAACCTCTCAATTTCCACCCAATTGATTTCTCAATGACTCATGACAATGTTCTACATCAAATTGAACCTTTAATTAACATAAATCCAAACCTAGCCAAGCCCAAACCAAATTACAAGCCTAAGCCATGGTTTTAAACCCAAACCCTCAATTCACATCAAGCCACTTGGTCTAGTCCAACCTTGGTCACTACAGCTACCATTTGGACCCTAAGAACTAGCCTAGGTCTACCTAGCCCACACTAATGGTTCCAAGGACCAAGGGTCCCTTAAATTGGGGGATTTCTTCCTAAAATTTGCTAAACCAATGGGATCCTTCCCATCAGCCTTCCCAAGCCCCAAACCATCACAGTTAAACTCCCCTGGTTCCCTTGACCCAGCTAGCCACCAGCTTAGTCCTAGCCGGCTAGTCTAGTGGCCAGAAAATATCATGCCCGAGAGGTCCCAAATGGCTCAAACCCAAAAATGGGACTCCATGAGCTGTCTCACTCCCATTGGTCAATTGTGTCGTTTATCTTTCCGCATAAGTGTCCTCTTTGCCACCCTGACTTGCCCTGATAGTAATAATGGCTCCCTCTATAAACTAAGCACCCCTCAAAGCCAAAAAAAGAGATCATTCAATTCTTTGGGGAGACTTTGTCAAAATCCTTTCAAATCTTCTCCAAACCTTCTTGAGTTTGATCCCACTGCCCTTAGCCACCCATAGCCACTGTCTTGTTGGAATTTTGAGAACAAAATCCAGAGGATTTTCTGTCATTCCATAAACCTCCACCAAACTTCAAATTGACTTGCTCCTGAGCTTCACCAGAGCATAAGGAGAAGTTCCTCACTAAAAGTCCCATCCTTTGAGCCCCCTGCACCATACTTTAACCAAGGCTGCAACGCCCACTGATCGAACTCTTGCACAGACGTAATCTCTGTTCAAACCAACGCTTGGAGGATGTTTGTGGACTCACAATGAAGCTTCAGAACATACCCAATCAAGTTCTTGCCTCTTGGGCTAAGGTATACAATATTACCCCCAAATCCAAGCTCAGTTTGGGCTTTATGAAAAAATCTTTCATTGCATGCATGATCAACAGTATAGATATGTTCGTATCATTTAGATGTACATGTAGGAACAAAACGTGAGTGATTTGATTGAGAATCGAGTGAGATTGAAGCATTTTAGTGTGGATGGTTCTCTGCTTAGAACAAATGGGGATGATGAACGTATGTAGACTATTCGCAGGTGTATTGAATCAACAAACTAGATGGCGTCAGACAAGTTCACGGGACATTAAGTGCGGGCCGAGTCAGCACTAACGTAGAAGGCTGCATCGAATGAGCTGCCAAGGATCGAGTCAGCGCCGTGGGGATAAGTATATATTTAGGGCATTTTTTATTTAAATAAATTCATAAACTTCAAAAAGTCATAATTTTATGTAGAAAAATCATAAAAATAAAATAAAAATACTCTGTTGCTCAGTGAAAAGAGGAAAAATTTATGAAAAATAATAAAAATTATTCATCATGTATTTTTTTAATTAATTAAATACTACAGAGCATGTTTTAACTATAATTAATTAAATATTAGTCACCATGATGCGAAATTTGGAGGGTTTGTTCCTCATGTGATTAGGAGTATTCTCTAATTTTTTAAAGTCAGAGAACACCCCTAACTATAAAAGCCCCAATTTTCAAGGCTAGTTGTCTATTTTTGCTTAAAATAATTATATAGTTTAGAAAAATGTAAGGTTTATTTTGGTAAATTCCTTGTGATATGAGGACTCTAGGAAAAATATAAGATGAGTTTGAATAATTATTTGTATTACCCTAGGTAATTAAGTCATTAAAACCCATGAAATATAAAATAAATGAAATATAATCTAAAAAAATATAAAAATTGATTCTTAATGAAGATAATAAATATATCAAGTCACTATAAAAATTTGAAACTCATTTGAATTACATTTAATATCAAAATTTGTTTTCAAGATAAATGGGATTTTTGCACTAAAATAATTAAAATAAATAAAATATAATTACGAAAAATTATGAAAAGTAGTTTGGAGTGTTCCTTGTGATCAGGGCCACCTAAGAAAAATAAAGTTGGTGTTAAAATAAATGTTTCATTTTTTAGTTAATTTTCAATTTTAAAATAATTAAAAATAATGAAAAATCACAAAAATATAAAAATGTACCAAAATATCACAAATTGTTCCCTGCTCACATGGGACCATTTAAAATATTTTTCCTTTTTTTTAATGTAGTTATGTATTTTTAAATGTTAAAAATGTATTTTTCTTAGTTTTTCATTAAAAAATTATAATAAATAAAATAAAAATGATAAAAATAAAAAGTTTGCTTCTTTGAGTTCTCGAAACTTAGAGAGATTAACTAAAATATAAAAAGTAATTTTTTAAATTAAATTATATTTCTCTTTAATTAATAACTAAAATTAATAAATAATTAGAATAATTAGAATATAACTCAAAAAATCATGAAGTTTGGTCTAAGTGGTCCTCTAACCTATGTGAACCTCCAATAATTTCCCTAAAGATAGGAGTTTTGTTTTGATTAATTAAATCAATTAACATTGAAAATTGTTATTTTTAAGTAAACATAATTATAAAAATTAAATACAAATTAGAAAATTATAATTTCTCCTTTCATATTTTAACTAACCCATGAATGGGGTACCATGAAAATTTCAAATTTGCTTGAGTTGAATTTAATGAATTATGAAGTGGAAAGATAGGAACAAAATGGTAATTATGGGATGTGGATGCTCTAATTAAATTTTAGGTCAAATCAAAGGGTAAATGGGCAATCTTGATCATAATGAATCCTCTTGGATGTTTGAAATATAAGGTTTAAGAGGAGAAACCAACTTGTCACCTTTCCTACAACAAGGGTAAAATTATAATGTTCTAAATTGTTATGACTTGGAAGTTAATATAATTGGATGATCCTAAGGTAGTGGGCTTGAAGTAGAAAAATAGTAAGTTACTCATTTGAAGCCCCTTAATTGGAAATTAAATGATAAACATGAACTTTTAATGAGAATTAATTTAACTTAATTTTAACATTTTGATTATTGTAAATTTCCCCTGAAAACTTGACCTAAGGGCTTATTAATGAGCTAAGCTTAATTTAAATTTGTCTAATGAGGTTTAGAAAAGAAAGATATAATTAATTATGAATATCTTTAAAACACTACAAGCCCGACTTTAATTGTATGTATAAGATCCTCAATGATTTAAATTTTCCCTTAAGGGCAGCCACTCAGAAAACTCTTAAATAAAACATGAAGTGAATGTCTGAGTACCCCGCTCATGGGATAATTAAAATATTAAGGTTCATTGAGCATAGGGTAGATTAATCCATTGAATCTAAATTTAACTTTGGATGATCAATTGAACAATATAATAAGTTTAAATGAGCTTGAAATGGTTCTAGTGTTTCAAAAGTTTTTTAAGGTTATGCCCCGAATACTTTTGTGATCTTTAGGATAGTTTGAAGGAAAACCAAACTTATTATTCTTTGTTCAAGAACATAACCCATTAAAACTTTTGGGGACCCACCATGTTATGCTTCAAAACCAGATAATTCACTTAAATCAATAGAAATGTCCTACACTACTTATCCCATATTAATTTACCTAATGCTCAAGGATTTGAGTCATCTCTAAAGTATTTAAATCCTTGTGAGTAACTGAGAATATTTGTTTTTGTCATTTATAGATCATCGAGGTTGTGTAAGTCTGAGGTCTAGGTGGCTAGTGCAATGATGATAATGCTAATGTGTGCTAAATGAGGGATACGACATGAGATTTAGAATATTATCTTCTACCTCAAAGACCTTAAATAAGGAGAGAGGATAAGGACCAATGTACTATTCAATGAATCTTGAGGAGATGATTGCTTCTGATATTCTTAGGTTGCCTACTGTCCTTGCTCGATCAAAGTAAATAATATGTGGACTACACTACTTCACAAAATATTGATAAAAATAAAAATTCTTTTCGATGATAAAGTAAATTTTATATGCATGAAAATTAAATTTAAATTGAAAAATTTTAAAGGTCCATAGTTAATCACTTGGATAGAGGTTAGTACTGCCCTCCGTAGATTATCGGGTTAGTAGCTCTTACTCAAGGTCGAGAAGTACACAGTTCAGCTCTTAGCCCACACCTTTACTAATGTCTTACACTTAGTTTTGACTTTCCATATTTAACTATGGGTTTTCTTTGACTTGTTTGTGTTTTACTTTAGCTTGTTTTTCTGACTTTTTCTGTATCGGACATTCCAGTTTACTTTCCTGCAATTTATTTAAATTCCTACAAATCATATTATATTTTATTATGTAAGTCATGCAGTGTTAATAGAGGCCAGAGCCACCTCAAAATTACCTATTTTCAGTGCATAATTTATTATTATTTTAAGCATATTTTTAGTGATATTGAATTTTAATGGAAGGTTATTTTGTTATTTTTTTTGTTTCAGGTACATGTAATGGACATTTGAAGAAAATGAAGGAAAATGAGCAAAAATGGTGCATATTGTATGATGTCATAGCGTCGCCCCTAGCACTACTGTGCCATAGACATGAGAAAAGGGCACTATAGTGCCAAAACTGGCGCTATAGTGCCTAAACTGGCGCTATAGCGCCAATAACTTCCCTTCTAGAAGATCCAGTGAATTTGACCGAATTTTAAAGGGGTGCTTGATGCAATCCTTGGTCATTTTCAGAGATCTATTAATATGGGTGAAAATTGAATGAAAAAGAAAACTTTTTAGTAGCATTGGAAGGCTTTAGGAAGTCTCACTTTTGTGTTTAAGTGTATGTTTTAGTGTGCTTTGTGTTGTAAAAGCAAGAGTTTGGAGATTTCTTCAAGGAGACCCCAGAATTTGTGTTGGGGAGAAGACATAAGGTACTTTGTATTTGTGTTTAATTTTTGTTTATAAGACTTGGATTTCAATACAATTTTGGTATTTTATTTTATTCACCATGAATTTTAAGTAGTTCCCTTTCTTTCTCCTTGCTTTAGGGAATTAATCTTGTGGGATGAGAATGATTTAAAGATTTCTTTTTAATTTTATAAATTGTTATGACATTTAAACTGATTCTTCATTGAATTTACAAATTGGCCACTTGTGAGGTTAAAATCCATTGAGAAACATAAAGACCTGGGAGGGCTATGATTTGACCAAACTAGTGAGTGTCACAATTTATTCTGGGTAGCATCGTTGTGATCACCTAAGGGGGGGTGCAAATAGATAGGGAGATTAGTTTTGATGGGCATGGAATTGATGTTTCTAGGGTAAAAAATAATAATGTTTTTCAAGTTTGGTTTAGATTTTTATCGTAAGGGTCCCTAGTAGGTCTTATAAAGAGGGCACAGTGGGTAATCTGGAGGTGAGAGGCTATAATCTACTCAATACTACTACACAAGCTGGTGAAAAACTCTACATTAGCTAATGTTCATTGCTAGTACTGGGAGGGACTAAAAAATAGGAATTCTCATATTTGTCACAGAACATCATCATATTTTTAGTCATTCAAATCCTACATAGATTATTATCTCATTGCAAGGAGAAAGAACTTTACATATTATTCAAACTCATTTGAATTACTTTTATTAAACCATTAAATATGGTTGTTTCTCTCTGCTTTAATTTATTCTTAACCATTATTAACATTTCACTTTTATTTAAATCTGTTATTTAAAAAGAATTTGCTTTTGAGTTTAGGAAGCCAATTTAAATAGCTTAACTATGCTCGTGGGATTGATACTGGGGTTTTTTAAAAAAATCCTGTATTACTTGAAACGATATGTATACTTGCATAGTTCCTCTAGTTTGAAATATTATTATTCATTTTTCATATCAGTACAATTATTCACACTAGTCACTGAATATAAATTGGGTCAAGTTTTCAGCAATATTTTGGAGATTAAAATTACACTTAATTGCGGGTTGGGTCAAGTTTTTGGCACCGTTGCCGAGGAATAGGTAACGAAAAATTTTTAAATTTGGAAAGTAAACTTTTTGATTTGTAATTTTGTTTCAATTGAAGAACTTATTTTATTAAAATTTAAAAACCAAATTTTTTTTTAAAAATAGAAAACTAAAAAATTTAAAAATATAAAAAAATTTTAAAAAAACCAAAAAATTAATATAAAGAAAATTCTATTTTATTATATTGTTTTATTTTAATTTCTGAATTTTATCATTTGTATGTGTAGTTTGAGATCTGAAGGTTTAGTGTCCTATGATTCTGAATTAGAACATACTATAAGAAAAATACGAAAATAAGGAAAACTTCATAATTTTCAAGATATGGCGACCACTTCACAAAATAATATTGAAATTCAAATTGGTAACATCTTAATTTACAAAAAAAATTAAGGGATTATGCAAACCCTATGATATAAAAAATTCACTTAAGTATTCAAAATCTTGTTGTAGCGGCTAACTCATTTGAACTTAAAGATGCAATAATACAAATGGTTCAAAACAATCAATTTGGGGAACACCAAATGAGGATCCAAATTTACACATTGCAAGTTTTTTATAACTTTGTGCTACATTTAAATATGATGGGGCATGAAATAATGTTGTCATACTTAGACTTTTTCTTTTTTTTTATTAATGGAGATAGCTAAGATATGGCTAAATTCATTAGTACTTGGATCTATGAAAACTTGGGGAGATTTGACACAAAAATTCCTAGCCAAGTATTTTCTACCTTAAAAAATTGTTGAACTTAGAAATGATATTATTTCTTTTACTTAGTATGAATGGGAGTCAATTCATGAAGCTTGGGAAAGATTTAAGGAACTTCTTAGAAAGTTCCCACATCATGCTTTAGTGACCCAAACCACACTTACGTGTATTTTTAATCTCCTTAATTTTGCCAGAAAATATATCTTAAATTATATCTAGCAGCTAGTGTGAACAAATGTAATGATTTATGAAATATATAATAGAATTCCTTATTAGGGTACTATGCAAGTATACGTATCATTTCAATTAATATAGGATTTTCCTTAAAAACCTAGTATTGATCCCACGAGGAATGCGGTAACTCTTAAAATCAACTCACAAAAATTCTATCTAATTTGAAAATTAAAAAGATAAGAATTCTAAAATGATATGCTTACTAAAAATTACTACTTAAGAGCAAATAAAGAAAGTAACAACTAAATGCAACAGCTTAACAAAATATAATAATGAGTTTGGATATTATGGAAAACCTTTCCCCTTGCAAAGAGATTTAATCTATGTAGGATTCAAATGATTTAAGACAAAATTGAGGTATTGTGATAAATAGAAGCATACCCTATTCTTTACCCCCTTTCGGTGCTTGCAAAGAATATTAGCTAACTTAAGGTCGATTCCTTAACATCTCGACTCCACATCACTGTTATCTAGCCTCTCACTTCTAGATGCCCCTAGCCTATGACATCGTAATGACCAAATCCCAACATTAGGGTACCAAACCTTAAGCCAAACTGATAAGAATATAACTTGTTACTCTTAGGTCTAACCAATTCTATGCCCATCAAAACTTATGTTCCTATTTATTTGCACCCCCCTTAGGTGATCGCAATGGCTCTACCTAGAATGAAGTGTGAAATCATAGCCCTCCCAAATCATTATGTTTCTTAATGAATTTTAATCTCACAAGTGGTCAGTTGGCAAAGTAAATGAAGATTCAGTGAAAATACCATCACAATATTTAAGGGTAAAAAAGAAATCTTTAAATCATTCTCATCCCACAATATAAAGTCGTATATGCAAGAAGAAAGAAAGGGAACTACTCAGCATTCATGGAGATTAAACAAAAGTAATACATTTGCATTACAACAAAAGCTTAAACACAAATACAAAGTGCCTTATGTCTTCTCCCCAAGCAAACTTCTGGAGTTTCCTCTAAGCAATCTCCAAACTTCTTCACACTAAAAAACACTCACACTTACACTTGAACAAAAAATATGAAAACCCTAACTCACTATTTCCACCAAATTGAAGTTTTGAGGCACCAAAAGGTCTTTAAATTTGGCCAAATCCTTCTCATTAAATAGAAAATAGAAAAATAACAAAGGGATGCTTCAAACACCCCTCTAAAATTCTTCTAAATTTGATGTATCTTCTAGAAATGTAGTTACTGGCACTATAGCACCCTTCTCACTTGTATGTGGCGCTATGGCGCTAAGGAGTGGCAATATAGCACCACAAAAATATCTTCTTTTTTGCTCCATTTTTCCTCATCTTCTCTAAATATCCATTCTATGTACCTGAAATCAAAAACATGCAAAATACATTTCTTTAAAGTGCAATATAAAAAAAAGTGCACAAAAAATGCTTATAAAATATACACTAAAAACAGGTTATTTTGAGGTGGATCAATTCCCCCAAACTGAAATGTTATTTATCTTCAAGTAACTCTTTTTACTATTTAAAATTTATAACATGTGGTAGCAAGTTTAACTTAAAGAATTCTATAATTTCTTCTGTACAAATGCTATAGTGAAACTTTCAAACAAAATTTTAACAACTCAGGTTAAAAGCTAAAATATTAGAATATTTAGCAGTCAAGTCTAAAAGTTTTGATTTTTTATTTATTTCAAAAATAACTGTAATTCATCATACTTAAAATACTTAGAAGAAATACCAGAAAAAGAATTGCACGAGAACTTTATTAGTAAAGGTGCTAATACTTCTAAGTCTAAGTTAGAAATGTAACTAAGTTTCTTTCCTTAAGATGATTCAAGTAGAGCAAATTTTTTATTAGGCATCTCCTCAAGCTTCTCCTCACATATTTTCTTTTTCTTTTTCTTTCAGGATCCTTTTTAATCCTTTCTTTTTTTTCATATGTCATGTGAGGATTACTTTATCTGGATAATTTTTAATGGTTTTGAACTCCACTATCCTTCTCTTAAAGTTAAAAACATCTCACATTTCCTTACTTTAACAAATGTATATTAACTTTAAATTTTTTCATAATGTCTCAATTCTTTCTTTTCAAGTATAAATCTAAGATCCATAATATTTCCAAAAATACAGTTTTCTTTACTTTAAATAGCAAAAGCATAACTTCAAACCATTCATACTAAATATCTTTATTCTAGAATTAACCTTTATTATTAAAAATTTTTACATGGGTTTGCTACAGCTATAATAAGATCAAAAACATAGTTTTCTAAAGCTAACTCTACATACCACAGGTTATGTTAAAAATAATTTTGAAAAATACAATTTTCGAGGACAAAATAAATTTAAGTTTAAAAAGAATTTTCTCCCTTCCCCCAAACTTAAAATTTTAAATTAATTTAAAGCACAAAAGTTCATGAAGAAAGAGAAAAAAATTTAAAATTTAAATCAGGGAAATTAATGCAGGTACAAGTAGAAAAGACAAGTACCGAGTAGTGATAAACATAAGATTAACATGCATAACAATAAAAACATAAAATAAACACTACTCGAGCATTTAATTTGGTGCAAAAAATAAAGAGACGAACTAACAGTTTAACAGAAAAAAAAAAGTACATGCACACTGCAACACAAATACACTAATCATGAATAAAATAAAGTCCAAGCATTCAAACACAACAATGGAAAGAAAGAAGAAAAAACAACACATTACACATCAATATTCATTACCAACATCATCATCATCATCATTACCCAAATCTATATCTTCATCCATCTCAGAAGGCCAATATGGTGTGAAAGTGGGGTGAGTAGGAAATTCCATAGAATGGTCACCTCCCATGTATTTCTTCATAGCCTCATTATAAGCAAAATCATACTCAACCTTCCTCATCATAACATCATCACTATGGTACAAATAAGATTCAAGGCCTTTTACTTGATTCTATAAAGTTATAAGTTCACATTGTTGAATCACCATCATCATCATTGGTCCATGGCTCAAAGTAGCATTAACTAGATGATGTGATCAACATATTAGGGCTTAGGGAGTGGCTGAGATAATTAAGCATTTAATTAAACCTAGGAATTAGAGTAGAGTTTGAATTAGGCTAAAAATTGGACTTCGGTTTGGTTTTGGATCTTGGGATTGGTTTAGTATAGCTCTAAACCAATTGAAGGCTTAAATGAGTCTTGAAAATTGTCAGGATGAATTTATGATATGGATTTTGTGAAATTGGATTGATCATGTGGCTCAATTTGGTGAAAAAATAGATTTAAGTTCAATGTGGGATGGTTGGCTTAAATTTGAAAATTTCGTCTGGAATTTGATGTAATTGGGCTTAAGTTTGATTGAAATTGGGCTTGAATTTGATGAAATTGAGTTTGGATTTGAAATAGGGTGAATTTGAAAAAAATTTGATTAAAATTTGGGGTGGTTTGGGAACTATAGAAATTTTGGGGGTAATTTGGGAATTTTGGGTGCAATTGGGTAGTACAATCTGTGAAATTAGGGATTTTGACAATTTTTTGAAGTTGGGAGAATTTTGCTAATTTTTGGTGGCTTGGGGGTATTTTGGTAATTTTAGGGAAATTCGGGGGTAGAAGGCCAAGGTTGGGTATTTTGGTGGAATTGGATTTAATTGGATATGATGATCATGCCAACCATGAAACTACCCCCTAAAGTCATGAAACCCATGAGAGAACTCATTATGGATCCTCCACATGTGATCCTAGCCATCTTAGCCAAAGGTTAAGGGCTTGGGACCACCCAAATGAGTTCCTAAAAGGGAGTTAGAAGGTGGGTCAAGTGCGAATGATTTTAGTGTTTTTGGAGTATGTGAGTTTGATGGGTTTGAGTGTGTGTGACCAAGGCCAAGCCACCCGGGATTTCTCTAAGATCTCACTGATCCAACTGGAACTCATTCTTGAGCATTCACATGTTGTTCTTAGTCATCTCAAGTGAGAAATGAGGGCTTAGAATCACTCAGGTAAGACTTCACAAGAAGAGTCAAGAAGTGTTTAGAATTTCTATGTGGGAGGGTTCCATTACTTGTTCTTTAGGATAGTCAACAGGAAAGTTTTATGGCTAGATCCTAGGCTTCTAAAGAGGAGAAACTAGACCTCATAAAAAATGAGGTCAACATCACTGCACTTAGCCATGTTAGGTTTCACAAAATAGCTTCCCATAACAAATTTAATTTTAAGTGTTTAAAATTTTAATTTTTATATTCACCCTCAAGGTTTGCCTTTAAATTTGTTATTTCACCATAATGTTTTTTGTTTTATATCAGCTTTTAAGCCATATATTATATTTTATAATTATTAAAGAATGTATTTATACATTAATAGTTTTATATAACCTATTAAAACTTTATCTAATAAAAATGTCTCTTCATTCTACACTTTGCTCTTTTGAAGGAAAAATAAAATCCTATGCATCTCATTGTGCTTTGCAATATAATAACATTGACTATTTTGAGGTTAAGTTTCACATGAATAATATTAAGAAGATTTTTGTCTTTAGTTTTGAGTCATTAGAAAATAAAGATTGTTTGATGTTTCTTCCATGTATCTGTTCTTTTGATAGGAGTATTTTATTGTAAATGGTGCTCAAAATATTATTTTCTTAAAATTGCAATGGCCCTAAATATTTTCATATGATTTGTAAATGTGAACAAGCAAGCTTCATCAAAGGTTATGATCACTATTCTTTTGATGACAAGGTTTTAAGTGGCTCATTGAACGATTCCTTGGAGGTTGGAGATCCAGAAATTATTCTATAAAATATTATGCATAAATAAGATCCCAATGGAGCTTAAACTAATTGATATTTGAGTTTTCCTATCTACTTCAAATTCATCCACAATAAACCTAATCAAATGTGGTTTTGACCTCTAAATACACTTAATTTACGTTACTTGATTAAAATTCATCCGCTTCTCATGCAATATGCTTTAGAAAGGTTAGAAATCAATAGCATTGTTCTTGTTAGAAATTAGTAGCATTAATCATCATTTGCTACAGATTTTTTATGGTTGGAAAATAATAGCAATGTTTTGGTATATAGGTCTTCATTTGCTGCTCATTTGTTTTGGTATATATGTCTGAGAAGATACACCCGTGTCTGGAATCAGTAGCATTGATAATTCTTTGAAATCATAACTATAGAACCTCAAGTAGGAATCAACTTGAAAAATAAAATTGAGAAATAATGTACTGGTGGTTGGATATGAGTGTGTCTGCTGGTGGTTGGACTTGGATGTGTGTGTGTTGGTTGTTAGACTTAGGTGTGTCTGTCAGTAGTTGGACTTGAGAGTGTGTTTGATGGATGTGTTGTGTGTGTGGTTGGATTTGAGTGTGTCTGTTGGTGGTCGAACCTGGGTGTGTGTGTTGGTGGTTGGACTTGGGTGTGTGTGTGGTGATGGTTGGACTTAGGTGTGTCTGCTTGTTTTCAGACTTGGGGGTGTGTGCAGATGGTCAGACTTGGGTGTGTGTGTGTGTGCTGGTGGTCGGACTTGGGTGTGTCTGCTGGTGGTCGCACTTGGGTGTGTGGGGTGGTGGTCGGACTTGGGTGTGTGTGTGTGTTGGATGTGGTGTGTGCGTGTGGTCGGACTTGGGTGTGTTTGTTGATGGTTGGACTTGGGTGTGTCTGCTGGTGGTTAGACTTGGGTGTGTGTGGGTGGTCAGACCTGGGTGTGTCTATTGGTGGTAGGAATTGGGCGTGTGTGTGTTGAATGTAGTGTGAGTGCATGGTTGGACTTGTGTGTTTCCGGTGTTAGTTGGACTTAGTCTTTTTAGGACTAATGAATTGTCTTTTTAATCATTCAAGAAAAATGAGCTCCGGGATTTCAAGACCTCCCGAAGACTATAGACCGCAACCTTTCCTACTGACGTCACGTCGGACAGATAGCTATGGGAGAAAGTTCTACAGGCGCCCGCGGTGCGCAGACAGTTAGGAGAAACATGGATTCTTATTGTGGGCAAACAACCCAGTAGATTCCACAGTCGATAATGATTGATGTTGGATGACATACCTGGAGGACAACACGGTTCGGGACATACACAATATGGATTTTAAAATTATCATTATCATTTTTGAAAAATGTAATTTTAATACCTTTTTTCTTTTTTTTTAGTGCACTTGATACTCACTCTTATGTGAGATATGTATCTTATTTTTTATACTATTTTAAAGTGATTTTTTGCTTATCAAATATCAAATAGTTTTTTCTGTGCGGACTCCTGATGCAGCTCTACGTGCGGACCAAGTTATTTCTAAGTTATTTTCAGGTTATTTCTGAGTTATTTTCAATAATAAAAAAATAACCCAAAAATAACCCGCGGTCTTTATTTTTGGGGTATTTCTGAGTTATTTCAGTATTATTAAAAATAACCCAGAAATAACCTGAAAATAACTTAGAAATAACTTGGTCCGCACGTAAAGCTACGTCAGGAGTCCGCACAAAAATTTTTTTGTTGCAAAGAGCCATAGGGGCAGACTCAGTCAAAATTTTTATCTTGCCAAGATTAGAAGATGGTGTACCCCATTATTTCAATATCCAACTTTCCTTCAAAAATTTCAAAATTGCGAAGCACAAAGATGACCGTAATGCTAACCGCTACAGCATCCGGCATTCTCCAACCTCTCTATGCTTTTCCACCCGTCGTCCCATCTCATCTCATTCCCTCTCCCTCGCCGCGTCAGCTCGGCGCTGATTGCAGTTCTTATCCTGCCACACAGTCAGCCAGCGAGCGCTTCCTAGGCTATAAAGCGGTTTCAGTGCCTCAAAAGGAATTCCGCAAACCCCTTGAGGGCAAGCCGAGTGTCTTTTTCCTTGATGTCAACCCTATTTGTTACAGAGGTGTACAACCAAGCCTCCACTCCTTCGCCAACTGGCTCTCCCTCTTCTTCTCCCAAGTTAGCCTACGCAACCCTGTAATTGCTGTAAGATCGAAGAACTAGATTTTACGTTTTAATACATTTTCAAACAACTCAATGATTTGGTTTTCTGTTAGTTATAGCTCAGTGATTTAATGTTTCGTTAATTATGTTAGGTTTTGGATGGCGAAGGTGGTAATGAGTATCGAAGGCAGCTGCTGCCCTCGTACAAAGCACATAGGAGGAAGTTTATCCGGCATTGGGACGAGTTGCAGAGACTTTCCAGTGCTAGCGTGCGCTCCGGTGAGCTGCAAATCACCAATGTTCTCCATAAGTGTAATGTGCCGGTATGTTAGAAGGTTTGAAGCTTTAAGTTTCATTTGTTTTCAGTTTTCCTCATCAAATTTTCAAATACTTATTTTTTGTTCATGCAAAAAATATTTTTAGAAAAACACTATTTTGCATGTGCATTTTCTCTGACTTCCTGAGCGGTTCTCTAACTTTGAGCTTCAAGAATATGAGAATTTTAAATCAAACTGAAATGAAACGTCAACATAACTCTACCATTTGGTGCTTCATATGCATCCTAATAACCCGCAATACGAATACAACATGATAATCTATTGGACAATCCTTGTTAATAAGGTCGGTTTATATCATCCCAAGTGAGCAATTTGACAGATATGGTACAACTCACCCCAAGATGACTCTAATTCGGCAGATAAGGTCTGGTCAATTCTTGTAATTGGCATTTCAATTACTGCAATTCTTTTTGAGCCATCCTGTAAGGAGACTTAAAAATTTTAGACGTCCCTGTCTGCACATCAATGCGAAACCAAACTTCCCATTTTGCTGGTAGCCTTGACAATTTTTTAAGAAATACATCAGAAATTTTTTAATAAATAGAACATTTTTCATTTCCTGCACATCTTTATTCAACATTTCTATTTTGGCTAGAAATACTAGTTCACCAATTCACAAATACTTTTCAACTTTCACTTTACTAATAAGAAAATATTTTGCATTTTGATCACATAAGATGTATAACTATTTTTTTTTCTCCAAACGAATTAAGTTTCACTCACCTTTTATAGCATTCAATTGTAGCAAAATGCTTTACCAACCAATACATTACCAATATGAGATAAAAGTTTTGAATTTGTATTATAATTGATTCTGCATGCAGCTTCTTAACATGAATGTCACGTTTTCTATTTATATAAATCTCACTTTCCGAAAGCACAACGACGCATAAGGCATGAGTAAAATGCACAACATCAGTAGATAATATGACAGTAAGCACATCAAAATCTAAAGAATGCGATGCACCTGAATCGAGTAAAACAGTGTTAAACTAGTCTTTAATATGAGTCATATCTGTAACCACTTTAGATTTTGTAGCTTATTGAGATGTAGTTGCAAATACTCTGATTTTTACTGGTTGCTCAATTTCACACTTGTAGTTTCACCTTTTGCATGCATTGAAGACTTTTCCAAAAGCTTTGTTTTGTTGGACTGGCTGCCATCCAAAAATTTTCTAAGTTGTCCCTGAATTGTCAGCAATATGCTATCTTTTTTTATTGCTGGCAGTTCATTTGTAGATGCCCTGACTGTCCACATTTGTAACACTTTCCCGAACCCATCAGACACCGCTCAAAACATCTTCTTTCATATTTTTCACATTCTTGTCTTTCTGATAGTGGTTGCTTTTGTCTACCTTTTGATTTAACTTTATTGCTTTGAAATTCTTCTATCTTGCCAAATTTTTTGTGTGCTTGCCTGCATTTTCCACCGCTGAAAAACAGTTTAGCTTATTTTCAATTAGTCCGACTCTCTTAACCAACACTGAGAAATCACCTTTTTTGATCGACGCCAAAGTGAACCTCAACTGATTTTTGAGGCTGCATGGAAATCCGTGGCATTTTTTTTGGGTATTGAAATAATGGAGTACATATCTAGAAACTAAAGTTATCTTTCTTATATTACATAACTGATATGGACACCTAAGTCAGATTAAAGAATTTATCTTGTAGCCAATCTGGTTGGAGTAAACCAACCATTGAAAACTCTGGCAAAACCTTCCCACTGAATCTCTGAAATGGTGTCATCTAAAATTTTCTTCCATGTTTTGTTTGCCACCATCTCTCAATCTCGTCTTTTAACATGAAAATAACTTGCTCCACTCTCTTATTTTCTGGATGAATCATATCATCCATAATACTCTCGATCTTCAATAGCCAATCTTCGACAAGTGTAGAGTCACTGACACCTTGAATGTAGTCGAGCTTGAATGTCTGAAAGATCTTTAAGTGCCGACAACTTATGCCCTAGGTTTAGATCTGGGCCTTATACTAGTGTATGATCTTTCAATAGTAGCCATTTTGGCAACCACTTGCGATATCGTCTAAGTAATGCCCTCTAACTTAGTGGCTCTATTTTCCTCTTTTGCCCTATTTTGATTTTCATTTCGGTTCAATCGACTTGTATTTTTTCAGCAATTATCCTAGGAGGTTGAACCTAAGTACTTTCCGATTCTCTTTCTGATATATTCATATGAATTGACATAATTTATTTTTCAAATGTAATTAATTCGGTAATAATTATATCGTGTATGCATGATACCTTAAGTCGTATGAGTTACCCATCCCACATCAATCAACTAATTGATCTATAAAAATCAAATCTTATTTTATTTTATTATTAATTATTTTGAATACAACACACTTTCATCATTCTTTTTATCCAATAATTATGCTTTGATGTCACTTCCTGTCATACTCCAACTGACCTCCTATCAGACCAACTGTGGTGTGATAGAGGTGGACGATTAGATCGGACTAAATTCTCACCCACTGGGTCCTGATCCTGCAATATATGATGAGTGTTGGTGAAAATTTAGTCTGATTGTATCGTTTGCCTCTATCACATCGCAGTTGGTCCTATAGGGGGCTTAGTTGGGGTGTGTCAACTATGCATTATTTTCTTGGAGTCATTGGATATCATATCTAGGTTACAATTTCCTAATGACAATATGCCTTTTTTATTGGGTTAGTATGTGTTAACATACTTGTTCTTCTAGGAGATGAACAAAAGTCCTAAATCACAAAAAATTGTAACAATCTATCATGTTAATTAAGGCTGAAAAGTTAAAACATCAATATATGAAAGTCAAAGGCATAAAAAGTATTTATAGGGTAAACTCACAATAAAAACAACGAAAAAATCCTATTCTTATGTCACAAGAGTATGAAAAAGACTAGCCTTGAGACATGTGATAGGAAACACATAAACTTACATTAAACACATTGAAGATATAAATGAAAGATAGTACACAAGCTTACAACCAAACCAAATGTTCATCACAATACAATGGAAGCACTCCACAATCTTCCTCATACACATCCTTTAATCTCTCTCTCACAAATATACTCTCCAACTCAAGTAAAAGTGACCCTAGGAATCCGCCCAAAGAAAGAGGAAGGAATGCCTTAGGGTTTGACGATGAAACCCTAAAAATTTATGGAAGAAGTCCCAAGAATGTTGTTAAGCTCTCTTGGGAAATCCAAATGTATCTCCTTATATAGCTTTTACCAAAATCTCTATAGAAAAAATTGCCGATATGAGCTATAGTTGTCTCCAGAGTAGCTATGCTTGTGGCTGACATAACTATGTGACAGGTTGGCTTAGCTTCGTCTGTTTCTAACATAATTATGCTAGACAAAAAAGACAGGGAGCGTAATTATGCCAGCCAACAATTTTACCTGTTTCGTGTTAATACCTTGTGCCAATATAGATAAATTGCATGTGAATAATACCTTGTGCCAATATAGATAAAAATGTTTGGAGAAGAAACAAAAAGTATGGAAGGACATTCTTTTAGGCCAAGTGCAGAGCACGGAGTTAGAGTTGAAACTGTTTGGACAGAAATGAAAATCAGAACAATACAAATGAAGACACCAGAGTTATTGTGTTACAGAGCATTGTGCAGCTGATTTCACAAGTAGTTGATAAAATGGTTGCTATCGAAAGATCCTCTACCAGTACAGGACCCAGATCTAAAAATGGGTAAGAAGTGGATCGACACTTAAAGATATTTCAGTCTTTCAAGCCACTTGCATTGAAAGGGTGCTAGTGATCCTACAGTTGTTGTAGATCGGCTCTTAAAGATTGAAAAAATTTTGGACGGTATGATTTGTATAGAAAACAGAAAAATAGCACTAGTTACATTTATGCTAGAAGGTGAAGTAGAAAGGTGGAGGCAAGCGCAGCATAGAGAGAAATTTCAGCTGACACCTCTTTCACAGATTCAATGGGAAGAATTTGTAAAGACTTCAAAGATTGGATTATTTTGCTTTCTGCTCGATTAGCATTACAAGATAAGTTCTTCAATATAATTCAAGGGACCAAGACAATTATGCAATATGAGACAATTTATTTCTCTTTCCAGATATGCACCCTACTATGTCAGCACTTTGGAGGAAAAGTGTCATAGATGTTTGCGTGACACCTATTGATTTTGATTTGAGACGAGAAAATCTACATGAAACTCATCATTCAGTACACAGTTCATCCGGGCAACACAAAAATGTATAAAGATTTGAAGTTGGCATTCTGGTGGTCAGGTATGAAAAAAGATGTTGCTGAATATTATTTCAATGTCAGGCATGCTAGATTGTAAAGACTGAGCATCAGAGACCCAACGAATTGCTACAATCAATGCTGATTCCTAATTGGAAATGAGAAGAAATTACTATGGTTTTTGTTATGAGATTTCCTCAATCCAGACTGGTAACGAAAATATTTGGGGCATTATTAATAGATTAACCAAGTTGGCTCACTTTTTGCCTATGATACAAATAAATTCAGTAGAAAAGTTGGCCAGATTGTATAGCAGTATTCCAAAACTTACTGTTTCTGAAAAAGATGATAGATTCATGTCCAGGTTGTGGAAAGATATTCAGGAAGGTTTTGGGTGCATTTCATCCACAAAGTGATAGACAATAAGAGAGAACAATTTGAGTATTGGAAAATTTGTTAAAGCTTTGTGTTCTCGACTTTGAAGGCTACTGTGAAGATCACATTCCAATGATTGAGTTTTCTTACAACGACAACTATCAATCTAGCATCAAAATGACTCATTAAGAAGCTCTGTGTAGCAGAAAGTGCAGAACTCCACTCAGTTGTGTTGAAGTGGTCGAATGCTAAATGTTTCCTGAACTATTTGACGAAGCCCCAGATAAAATCAGATTAATTATATACAAATTGAAAGCTGCTCAGGATCGACAACAGAAGTAGTACAACTTAAAACACAAAATAGTTGAATTTGAAGTTGGAGATTCCATATTTTTGAAAGTCAAGCCAATAAAAGGTACAACTAGATTTGGTCAGGGAAGCAAGCTGAGCTCCAGGTACATTGGTCCTTTTGACACTATAGAATGGTTCGGCCCAGTCGCCTATATATTAGCGTTATCAGTGAATATGCCAGATAAACACAATGTATTTCACAGTTCAATATTGCAGAAATCAGTTTCAAATTTAGAGCAGAGAATTTCACATGATGTTGAAGTTCAGAAGAATCTAACATATATTGAAGAACCTAAGAATATTTTAGCAACTGATGTTAAGAAGCTCAGAAATAGATAAATTCCTTTTGTGAAGATAAAGTGGAAGCACATGCCTAAAAAGGAAGCAACATGGGAAAAAAGAAGAAATGTTACAAAAATATCCTTTCATAATCCAGTAAAGTCATAAATTTCAAGGACCAATTTTTTATTAGAAGGGGAGAACTGTAACTTTCAAATTTCAAGGAATTAGGTAAAGTTCGACACATTTGAAAAAGTTCTCCAAAATTTTCATTTCCTGGAATTTGATTGAAATAATTTTATTAAATTCTACGCATGAAATCTATCAATTCATATAAAACACATTATGTCAATTATGGACGGGTTGAGAATTGTAAAATTTTAAAGTTTTTTCATTTTAAACTTAATTATTTCTTAATCCTTCTCCTTAATCTTCGGGGACTATTTCACACCACCTCACATGCCTTTTATTTCCTTCGATCAATCAAATAGGGCAGACACGAGCTTCAAAATTCCTTCCCCTCTCATTATTTCTTCTCTTGCACTCCCTCTTCCCATGGGAGTTCTTTCGGCCCCCTGTAGCAAGTTCGTGAGTGCAACGAGCGAACAATGTGAGCAGGCAGGCGAACCGAGCGAGAATCTTGAAGCCACAGCTCGCTATCCACTGCTCTAGGGTGAAATCCAAAGGTACGAATTCCTCTCTCTTGCCATTCTAAGCATTCATTCCCTTCCTCACACTTTCGTTTTGGCGTTTGCCTCGTTTTTTGTGCTTTACTTGTTTTTGGTAGCCGTTGGAGGCGCCAAATTCACTTCGAAAGTGTTGTAATTAATTTTGGGAGCTTTTAAACATCTCTTAGCACAAAATTAGTGAGGAGATGTTTTGAGGTGATAAAAAGATAATTAGCTGGGGGTGATTTATGCCGAAAAACCCTTTTGAGGTATGTTTCGGACAAATAAATTATATTTTGGGTTAGATCATGTTATGAATTTGAATTTTATGAATTCCTAACTTGTCTACGTTCCTCAGGTTGTGCATACGAGGCAGCGAGCTCGAGGCGAACATATAAAAACTCGTCATGGGGCTACTCCATCTAGTTAGGTTAAATAATCTTATGCTAAACTAAGAAAAATACTCTTCTATAGGTTTAATATGATTTTTAGTTTGATGCTGATGCATTTATTAATTTTAGCATATTGTAGATGGATACTTGCAATTAATTTATGAATGTACATTGACTTTTATTATGCCACGCATGATTCTATTTTGTTTTATAATCCGGATGATTATGCATTTGACACTAATTGCCTGCAGGCATTTATTATGTTGTGGTTCATGCTTATGAGATATGAAATACCTGATTGCAAGAATTATGCTTTATGAAATGCCTAAAAAATATTGCTACATATATTTTATCTTATGAAATGTCATGAGGACGGTAAAGAGATAGACTATTACATGAATACTTGTAAGTACAATATGGAGGGATGTATTCCCGACTTCTGATATTTACGGGGACAAAACTTAGAGAATCGTTGGAATTAGGCGGTGATAGAACGATAGGAAACCATGAGTATCAGGGGAGTTATTGATGATTGTTATGTTGGGTGAAACCCAACTTTTATCGATAGTTTATACGTCTTTTGGGGCAGGGTGATGACTCATGATGAATGAATATGGAAATGGTTGAACCCTATACATTCACAAGTGACGTTGCTATAAAATGACACATGCTGATGATTATATGCTCATGATTACGTATTTATGATAATATGATATGACCAGACATATCTACACAACAATCTTGATTTTGACTGTATTTATTTTCTCTTTATGTTCTCTACCATACAAGCTTGTAATGACTCGTGTGTAGACTTGAGCATGCACGTTACTTTCTTTCCATGTTTGAAATCTTATGTTAGTCCTGATTATTTTGTTGAACTAGTTTTGCTCACCCTAGGTTATTTATTGCCTTCCAGTTAGGGGCAATGAGCACTGGGGTGAGTAATCATGTGTGACTCGTACATCGTTTTGTTCCATAGTTGAGTGTCTGTACAGTCTTTTGGATATGTATGTATTTATTGGGTTTAACAACTCTATATATCTATGTTTTGATGGTATGATTTTCATGCTTCCGTAAATATGAATGAACTTTGAAATGCAATGTGTCACTTTTGTGCGACGATCCAGTTAAACTAATTCATCACCTGCTAGGTCTTGATTATAAAAGTCAGGACGAGTGATGGTGAGAGTTAGTCTGAGCAAATTGATAGCCTCTGTCACACCTCAACCAACCCCTAAAAAGGAGGGCCCAGTTGTGGTCTAACAACTAGTCTTGGTTTGCCTTGAGATTAGATTGAATATCTTCAAGCCGATCTTAAGCTGTATTGGGATTAGTTCAAGATTAGATTTTTAGTTATGGTAATATGATTTTATCAAAGAAAATTTTATTTTAAGGGGCATTTTTGTTGATTTTTTTGGCTATGACAGGCTAGAAAACATATTCTTTCTCAGAGGTTCTTGAATAAACTTCCTTAGTAACATGCTAGTGACATATAATCTATATGCACTTGCTGGAGGGGAATTTTGAATTCATAAATATTTACTGTTTTTAATTTTTTTATAACAGCTTGCTGAGGTTCTTCTCTATGCATGTGACTTTTTATGTTTGTCAAAATGAATTACAATGGTTTCTTTTTTTCTATTCTCTTTTTCCCTTTCTCTTCAACTTAATTTTAATTATCATTAAGCATTAGATCGTGAATTTCCTTGCTGGGATTAATTGTTTGAATCTTCTGCTGCCAAAAAAATAATGTTTGAAATACTAAATTATGCAGGTTATAAAGGTGAATGGTTTTGAGGCAGATGATGTAATTGCCACACTTGCTGACCAAGTTTTACAAAGAGGGCATCGAGTTGTTATTGGATCGCCAGATAAAGATTTCAAGCAACTCATATGTGAAGATGTGCAGATGGTTATGCCTATGCCTGAGCTTAGGCGTTGGTCATTCTACACTTTAAAGCATTACATAGAACAATACAAATGCAACCCAAGCTCCGATTTAAGTCTTCGTGAGTCATGGCATCAATTTCTTAGTTTGATGGAATTCTTCTTAATTTTCATGCATAGGAAGATCTGATGATGTTAAGTTCAGCTTTCTACGTTACGTTATTGTGGCATGCACCAATTAAGACAATAGATTCTTATTTATTCAATTATTTTGGGCATGGATAGAATAGTGCATCTTTGGTATTCCCTTAAAAACATCTTCTTGCAGTTCATGTATGTTCATGCAATATTTCGTTAATAGGCTATAAATAGCTATAGAATACAATTCCTTTCAAACTTTTTTATCAAAATTTTCACCATTTAAAACAAGATGCAATAGATGGACAATATCTGTCATATTTTATTCCGTGGACAATGGTTCAAGTTTTGTTTTTAATCAAACGTATGATCATATTTTTAAATAGGAGGCACTACATAGTAAATATCTGGTTAGCTCTAACTTGGTGTAGAGAATTATTTTGGTGCCTATTCCTAATTATTAAATGTTGATCTTTGAAATTCAATCAGTTGCTTTAAAATCATAACTATTTGGACTCATATTTCAGTGCTGTTTTTGTTTTTCTTACTTATCCACCATTTTGAATATGACTTTTGGCATTCTGATCTTTGAACAGTCCAAAGACTCCAAACCCAGCTAAATTTTAGTTTAAAGCCTCTTTGTTCTATCTTAAGTTGAGCTAGGGCTATCAACAGATTGTGGTAACTTTTTGTCATTTGCTTTTGATTATTTTTTCTTTAGTATTACATTTGAATTGCTTCCCCCCCCCAAGGGATGAGTATGGCTAGGAGGAGGATTATACTCGTATCATGGGCTAGGGAAAGAAATAGGGAGTTCTGCTTTGAAGATAGAAACTTGTATAGAGGAGAGAGAATGCATGAGGAAAATTGAAAAATTGATTCAAACTTGTTACCATGTTTGTTTACAAATGTCATCATATCCTTTTACTAGATAGGATTACAAGAGGATTGTTAATGAAACAACTAATAAACAAAATGATACTTTCCAAAAAAAAACCCAATAGAAATGGCAAAATCCTAGTATTTATTTATCATGAAAAACAAAGTAATTTGAATAATCCAAATGCTGTCGTGAATTGTGCCCTGTACTGCATCAAATTAGCTTGATCCAATCTTGATTAATGCTTAGCCTAGCTCTTTAATTTTTGTTTGATTTTTTATTTTTAGAATAAATGCTTTATCATATGGCAATTTACATTTTGATCCAGGTTCAAGTTAGCTTGATTCAATTGGGAGAAAACTTAACTCAAGTTTAATTTAAGCCAACATGTCTCATTAGTTAGCTCTTGATTTTGATTTAAGCTTAATATAGGCAATGAAATGATTCAATTTTTATTGTATTTTGATCTTTGAATAATATAAGCATATATTATTATGAACTATATATTAGGGTGGCATAAACTAAGAGTCTGTAACATATTCAATTTTTATAAGCAAATATTATTTTCTAGCACGCATCAGTTTGGTGCCGTCTGTGGGAAAGTTTCAATCCCACAACTAAAGTACTTACGCGGTTTACTACATGGCCGCCAGACACAATGGTCGTGAAAACAGAGCATCCCGCTCCAATACCCATCGTTCCAAGGAGCAATCACGAAGCTAAGGACGACATGCTTCTTCATCTTCCCACCTTGAAGGATACTATCTTGCCAACGAAGGTGTTTCGGGTCATTCTATAGAAGCTCGAATGTGTAGAATGGTGGAGTTTCAACTAGAGATCCTACAGCTCCTATGCGAGGCTTAACAACCACTGCCTACACCATTTGATGAAATTTGTTTACCATTAACTCCGCGACGTACGAGAAACATACTGCTCGTAGGAACTCGTACTGACCCGCCTCAAGAAAAAATACATCCTCTGTCAGGTCGTGATGCTGAACTCCTAAATACTGCAAGTTCCACTTATCCATCTCGTGCAGCTCACCCAACATCGCCCATCCTTCTGCCATTCTAGATAATGTAATTCGTAACGAACTACTACGCCTCGTCTGGGAAGAGTTTTCCCTAGAGAAAAAGGATCGCTTCTACGCTCACCGTAACATCCATGAATCTTCTTTCTTAGCGGATGCAAACCTCTAACACCCCATCCCAACAGGCTTGAAGCTTCCGAATATCGATACGTATGAAGGGATAACCGACCCTTACGAGCATGTTGATCATTTTCGAACCATCATGCACATTCATCGTGCCTCTGATGCGCTTCTGTGTTAAGTGTTCCCGACTACTCTTAAAGGACAAGATCGAACCTGATTCTTCTCTCTGCCACCTTTAACGAGCTTGTCAAACTGTTCGCCAAGAAGTTCATCTCAAATCGAAGGATCATCAAGGATTCATCTCATCTCTCAGGAATTCATCAAAGTGAAGGAGAGTCGCTAGATTAAAGTTTGTCATCGACTGTGAAGTACGAAACATAATCATCTACATTGATTCTCAACTCATTGCATCCCAGGTAGAAGGTGAATTCAGCGCTCATAACTCACAACTAGTGCAGTATCTCAGTCTAATAAGAACACTTCTCGCCCAAATTGAAGCATGCCAGCTCATTCACATACTTCGGGAGCATAACACTCGAGCTAATGTCCTCTCCAAACTTGCAACTTCAACAACTGGAAATCTCTATAAAAGTGTGTATTCAGGAGATACATTTTCCTAGCATCTATGACCCAAAAGAGCCATATTGGATGGATCCCATCATCTCCTTCCTCCGAGACGGAACAATACCAGATGATGCTACTACATCAATTCGCATTCGATGCATGACTGCCAACTTCATCCTTATAGGGGATGAACTTTATAAGAAGACATTCGTAGGTCCATATCTCAAGTGTCTTCCTTCATCTGAAGCTGATTACGCTCTACGAGAAGTTCATTCCAGAACATGTGGGGAGCAGCTTGGTGGTAGCACACTTGCTCTTAAGATAATGACGCAAGGTTTCTACTGGCCCACAATTAAGCAAGACGCTTTAGAGTTTGTACAAAAATGCAAGACTTGCCAATTACATTCTACTCTTACGCATGTGCCGCCGGTAGAACTCACATCATTTTTGAGTCATTTGCTTTTAGCCCAATGGGGGGTAGATATCATGAGACCATTTCCACTAACTACTGGGCAACAAAAATCCATCTTAGCTGTCGACTACTTCACAAAATGGGTAGAAGCGGAGCCGCTCGCAAATATCACTGAAGCAAATGCCAAACAATTTATCTAGAAAAACATCATATGTCGTTTGGGGCTCCCCGCGAAGATTATCACTGATAATGAGACTCAATTCACTTAGGGTCTTTATATCATTCTGCAAGGATCTTAATATCATTTTGCAACGATCTTCATATTTAGTTGGTGCACATTGTAGTGGCGCATCCCCAAACAAATGGGCAGATATAGGTGACAAATTAGATGGTGCTCAAGGGGTTGAAGACTCGTCTTGAGAAGGTTGGGGGGCAATGGGTAGAAGAGCTGCACAACGTCCTTTGGGCCTATCGCACCACCTCTCGTATTCCAACCGAGGAAACTCCTTATAACTTGTGTTTCGGCATTGAGGCTATTATCTCAGTTGATATCGGAGTTCCAAACCCATGAATTAAGACTTTCGACTCAGATAACAACGAGGAAAAGCTCCGACAACATTTGGATTTCCTTCTAGAAACACGCGATATGACCCATTTTAGAGCTGCTTTCTACTGCCAAAGAGTTGCTCACCACTTCAACCGAAGAATCAAGCCTCGAACTATCTCTGTCTGTGACCTGGTCTTGCGTAGCATTGAAGCCGTCGGTCATGGCTCTCAACGCAATAAACTATCACCTCTCTTGGAAGACCCATATATCGTGATTGCCATAATCAAGCCTGAAACCTTCAAGCTCATGGATTAAGATGAAAAAATCTTGCCTCGAACTTGAAATGCAGAAAATCTTCGCAAGTACTATCAGTAGCACCCCAATCATGTAGTCCACATATGTTATTACATCGTAACACATACATAATAATGTATCTCAAATATCACTCACTTTCCTATACATAAAGGATATCCTTAGAAAGTGTAATGACTCATTCATGAGTCACTTCATGCTCTCGACCTGAGAAATACACAACTCTGATTGTATCTTAGTCAGAGCACGATCAATCCCAGGGGGATTTGATCTAACTTCTTACATATTGGTTAACATCATCGAGTTTTTCTTTGGTAAACAACCCTGGATAGGTTAACAGTCCTTTGTGGACTACATCTGACCCTTTCACACTGGTTTGTAAGTGAGCAATGCTCCAACAAACAACCTTAAATGGGTTAATAAGTCCTCGGTGGACTTCCGTTGGCTCACCTATACAGGTTAACATCATCGAGTAAAACTCTGATAGATAGCCTCAACCACGCCAAATGCTGTTGGCTATTTATCCTCACACTTATCTCCAAAATGATACTCGAGGAGCAAACAACTAACAAAATAAGATGATCAGCATGCATCACTAATACATCATTTTGATAAAGTTCGAAAGAATAACAACATCTGCGTAGTTAGAACAACATGATAAAAACAAACACACTACAAGCATAAAAGGAGTATAACACTAATCCCCCCTCTCGTCGTCGTTAAAGATCACATTCTTCAATTCAATCTCGATGTTATCACAGTCAGAATCTGAGGAAGAATTCTTTGAAGCTTGGCCAGGAGTGAGCCCCTTCACAGCAATCCCAGTTCAATGTTGCACTGCTCGACTTCTCTTCAGAAAACCTCGGATGAATCCTTCCTCGGTGAACCACTTTTGTTGCTCCTTTACCTCAACATCAAGCACCCAATCACGAGCCTCTTGAACACGGTCTCAAATGATAGTCTTAAACTTAAGTAAGTTCTTAAAGTCCTCGACCGCTTTACGCTTAACTTCTGAAACATCAATATTTTTTGTGGACCTCAAACGTCAGATCTCTTCTTCTTGGGTTAACACAGTTGACTGAAGGGCTTTCAGGCTCTTACTACTTTCACGAAGGCTGACTCGTGCTTCCACCAACCCCTCCCGAGTTTTCTCGAGATCCTGAAGCTGCAATGAGTGGGAGGTTGTCATTGCTGATATTTTTGTCCTGCACTGTTAACTGTGATTCCAGAGATGTAATTTTTTCAACCCCAGATTCATACCGACGCTTGTACTCGTTTTGAAATTTTTTGATCTTAACAAACTCGAAGTTCCAGTTTCTCGATTCCAGTCCTAGCTTCTGCTAAATTTCCACTATCTTATCCACCTCAAAGAAAAGAAATATGAGTTAGAGAGATTAAATAATTATATAGTAGCAAAAGATGAAAGAAACGTATAAAACTCTCGGCTTCCAGGAGCCCAGTACATTCATGAGACTATATTTTCAGAAACGTGAATAGTTGAAGTGCTTGGCAAGGGCTCCTGTGATGTTTAAACTTTCTTTTGTTTTTGAGACAATACTTCACATTCACTGCTCGTTGGGAGCCGCTTTGAGGATTCTGCGAGACCTAGCTCAGAAGGTCTCTTCTTAGATTTCTTTAACGCTACAGTTGTTGACTGTTCGGGGTTGAAAGAAAGCTTAACTTTGAACAATGACTCCCCACTCACAAATTCATAAATATACTGTGTCTCAAACAACAACTCCTTCAAGTCACGAAATCCCAGCATCTGCAATATTCTCTCTTCGGTAGTCTGAAGAGAGACAGGAACTTGTAGAAACCTTCATCGCCTCTTGCAGAGCCCCCAATCATTTTTTGTAAAGTAAAATCTTACGAATCATTGTCTTATCGGTTCCTTTAGGCGAAAATCCAATGCCTTATGCTTAAACAACACACGATCATGCGTATCAGTAAAGAACCCACACAGTCGTGCCAAAATTGCCGGTGCTAATTTCAATCTGCGACTCCTAAAGAAAACTGTCAACCCAATAATGAGTGCCACCACTCGACAAGAAAAATGAACAACGCAAACCTTAAACGCCTTCATAATTTCAATAAACTCAGTTGCTGATGGAAATCGTAGGCCAACTCTCAAGGTAGCCTCATGAATTGTAATATATCCAGAAGGTGGGGAATTTTCTCGATCAGTTGAATTCGGTAATTTCACCACTATATCATTCGAGAAGAAATACTTCTTTCAAAAAAAGATCAAGTCGCTCTCCGTCACAGTTGACAGTACATCCTCTGGGTTCTGACTTTTTCTGTAGTTCTCAGCAGAACGAGATTCTCCAGTTGTCGCCATTTCAGTAACGTTTTGCAGCGAAGTTTCACAGCAACGCTTCGCCGCGATGCTTCACAGCAACAGTTCGCCCAACTCTTCACCGTAACACTTTGCCGCGACATTTTACCACGTCACTCCGTCGCTACGCGTCACCGCAACTCTTCGCTGTAATTCTTCTTCGCAACGCAGGATGACTTTCTTCTTCTCCTCAATTGTGATTTTTTCCCTCATCCTAGCCTCTATTTATTGACATGATATGAGACATAACATTAAAAAACAACTGCTGCTCATTAAAAAAAATAAAAAAAAACGACAGCTCATTAAAAAAAAATAGCAGCTCATTTAAAAAAAAGAAAAAATAATTTCTATCATAATATATATATATATATATATATCTATATATATATATATATATATAGATATATATATTTACATACATACATACATACATATAAACTGCTTCATTTATTAAATTTTGGGTTTTTCCTTAAAATTTCAGTTTTTTGGCCCACCGGGCCCGAAATTCAGCCCATAATTTTTTTTTTACGTCCCCAAGGATTCGAACCCATGACCTTTTCAAAGAGAGGAAAGAAACCCAACCACCTGAATTGAGTTCCACTTCATTTGCATAAAGATTTATGTTATTTTTATAC
>NEWO01000497.1:39431-70085 GCA_003013225.1 Phalaenopsis aphrodite | reverse complement strand
TATATTGATAAATGAAAAAAACTCTAAATTTGGATATTTTCAGACGATGAAATTGAACTAATCCGAAATGGGGGGGCAACTGATGGAAAAAATTTGCGTGCGATAGACGTACGCAGCGCTGCGTACGATATTGGAGTTATGTCGAGGGTACAAAGGGGTTACATCCGCGGTATAACCCCTTGTAACCTCCATATAACATTCTGTAACTTACTTGTAACCTACTAGTAAATTCTTAATATATGATAACAAAAACGCGAAACTTATTTTAGGTTACAGGTAGATTACAGGGAGGTTATAAGGGGTTATACCGCGGATGTAACCCCTTTGTACGCAGCGTTGCGCACGTCTATCGCACGCAAATTTTTTCCGTCAACTAATACACCACTAACAAATTTTATCATTCATTACGAATCTCGAGGCATGATACAAATCTCGAGGCAACTTTTTGAGCAAGAAACATTCAAACTTCAATTAAAAGTCATCCAAAGTTTCAATTTCAGCAAACTTATAGTCAAACTGGCCGACTCGATGAGACAGATCTAATAATATCAAAGTTAGTCTAATCCGAGTCAAATCAAGCCCAGATCAAGTGATTAAATCATTTTTGGAAGATTTCTGGACACATTTAAAAGATCAAACAAATGTTGAATTCAACGAGTTCTTGCTCAAATTGAGCGTCTCGACAAGATGAATCCAACGAGCCCAAACTTGCTCAACTCCGCCATCGGTAAGATACTTAAATGTCCATCAAACGCCATCTGATCGAAGGAAGCTCTCTGGACCGTCTGATCAAAATGGTTCATGTTCTTGCATTAATTGCACCCAAAACACTATAAATAAAGCCTCACTCCTCACATGAAGAGGAGAGGCTTGAGAGAGAACTTGAGGATTTGAGAAGGAGCTTAAGTCCAACATCATTCCTGTCATCGCAGACCGCCGTCGACCACCGCAGACATCTGTAGGCCACCACCGATCATTGCTGACATCCGTCGACCACTGCCGACTGTCATTGTCTGCCGTCGACCACCGTCAATCATCGCCGACCGTCATTAACTGTCGTCGACCATTGCTAACCAAACGCCGTCAGTCGACATTGTATCTTGGAAAATCTTGTAAGCCTTTCCCTTTTGCGGGATAAGGGGCCTCTGTAATCATCAACTTATAGTGGATTTTTTTAATTGGGTCAAATCCTGTGATTTTTTCCCTTTACGAGTATTCCACGTAAAAACTTATAGTGTCATCACAGGTTGATTCCCTTTCATCTAAGTGTGTGCTGAATCCTCGTGCAACGCTAATACGATAATCCATTACTCTATCGCCGTTAATTTTCTAGCACGCATCATGTTTTTTTATAGATTATCTTTTAACTTATAAGTCATCATATCCTTTTACTTGATTGGAGTACAATATGGTTGTTTTTGAAACAACTAATAAATGAAATGAAACTTTCTAAAAAACGTAATAGAAATGGAAAAATCCTAGCATTTATTTATCATGACGATCTTTTGTTTTGTTTGCATTGTATAGTAATCTTATTATAGTCTGGTAGCAATTTTAATTTCTCAGTTAGATATAAAATCAAGATATGTTTTTTAATGTAATTCTGACTAAATTTTAGGAGATAAACAGTAGTTACGACCCACTTTGTTATGATTATTTTGCTTGCATCCAATCCTTGACAAGATGGGACAATTCTTTGGCTTTGATTCAAATAAACATGAATGGAGGAAAAAAATAAAACTGGGAAGAAAGGAGCTAGGACAAACCTTAAAGAGATTTAGAGGGAGTGGTTAATGAATGCCTTGATCATGAAATTTTGCTCTTGTTCATGGATGATACCATATAGATTAGATTCATGAAAATGAGGAAATTGTTGGATTTAAAATGATTAATTAGCTTTATGAAAAGAGCATCAACTCATATATATACAAAGAATAACAAGCTATTAAATAATTTTAAATATAAAAATAAAACTTATAACTACAAAAACATATCACAAAGGTAAAATTCCAAATACACATCATACATCATATGCCATTGTTAATACTAACTACAGACGTTGAAGTCCATCTATGAAATAAGCATGAATATGAAATTAACATATCCGTTTTCTTTGGCATCTTCATGATCCCGCCTTAAAGCTTCAAGCACACGAAAGACTCTGCAATAGAGTAAACTTGAAACTGCAGCTATTTTAAAAAAGTTGCCATTCCTGTTAATCCAAAAGTAGCGATAGGAATTTTTTTCCAATATTAGGTACCACCAAAATGCTCAAATCAAGCGTGGAAGCTCTATATTTTGGCTTTTAATGACATCACAAATTCAAAAGTTCAGTTCAATGATGATTTAGGCTAACAAAATCATCAGCTTGAACAGCTTGTTATTCAATTGGATTAACTTGTTAAGGAGCTTTTGAAGGAGGGAGCAAGGTATAAAGCAAAAGAGGGTAGGGTGTAATGCCCAAATTTCGTGAAATCAAGTAACTTCAATAAATTCTAAGATTATCTCAAATTTCGCACCCTTCAGAATGTGCTCGAAGAAATTTTATTAAATTTTCAGTATGAAATCGATCAATTCCTTCTAAAGAACTATTTGATAATTATGAACGAATTGTAAAATATAAAATTGAAAGTTTTTTATTTAATTAAATTTAATTTAACCTTAATTATGTTTTTTAATGATATCGGAGTTAACCTAAATTATGAGTCAAAACATGAATCACTGCGTGAATCAAAACATAAAACAAAACATTACAACAAATACTCAACTCAAAAAGACAAAACAAGCTTGGCGAGGAGGGAGTTTAGTGAGATTGTGTTGGAATGGTGACTGTGGTGATGGCCAAAGCAAAATCAAGTGAGAGTAAGTCAGCGCACTCGTTGAGGTATCGAACCACAACCAGGAGAAATATAGGACATCGTCGTGGACTCGTACCCGGAGGCGGCGGTGGTGGTGGCCGAAGCCAAGGAGAGGCAAGGAAGGCGACTGGAGCTGAGGGGCGGTGGCACGAAAAGCTATCAAAGTCCATGAGCAGAGGCGCGAAAGGCTGCCAGAGCCGAGTAGTGGAGGCACAGACCGTGGTGGAGAAGGGTTGCGGCCTGCTTTGTGGGAGGTAGTAGAGGGTTGCGATGCTCTAGGAGGACAGTAAAAACCGTCTGTTGAAGTTGGGCGCTGATCAGGGAGAACCGCCTGGAGTTGCTTAGTGTGCTGGGAGGAGATAAAGCAATTGGGCGGTGGTTTGATGAGGAAGCAGGGAGAACCAGATGGCTGTAGGAGGGCAGGCAGGTGGCAGACTGAGGTGGATGAGGGCTGGAATGATGGTGAACTGCGGGACAATGGCTCGTGGTTTGAATAAGGAAGATAAACACCACCTTGAACGGGGTTACAACTAGATCACCTTTCTCGTCGTCGAATATAGCCTTTCGAGTGCAAAGAAAATTTAAATAAACTGAAATTAGATTTTGAAAAACAAGACTGTTACCCTAGACACAAGAACTCCTATTTATAAAAAGACTTGACTCAACTTTGGGAAACATTAAAATAGAGAAGAAATAATATTAGATTTCAGAATTTAGGCAAGAATTTTAAAGCAGGGAAGAAAATAAAATCAGATTTCAGATTTCATGCAAGGGTTTTAAAATTAGAAGGGGAATAAAATCAGATTTTGGTTTTTTGGAAAGGTTTAGGGAGTCAAGGAAGGAAAACAAGAAAGAGGAAAGGCAAGGATGGGAGAAAAAGGAAAGGAAATGAAGGAGGGGGCGGTGGGGCCCCCTCCAAGGGGACCGACCAGTCCAGGTGAGTTTGACCTGCTCTTGGTCGGCCCCCACATGATCCCCACATCAGTCTCCTGGGATTGGGGGAGCTTCGACCTCAACTGTCGAAGCTTGTGGATCCTCAAAGTACAGAGTAAGAATTGCAATGTTGAATATGATTGAAATCTTTTAATCCCCATGTAAGACAATCTTGGATGCATTATCGTTGAGTTTTTGTAGAATTCTGAAATATCCGTCTGCTCAGGGTTTCAGTTTTCCAAAAGCTCCTACAGGGAATTGTTCCTTTTTCAACATGATCCAGACAAGGTCTCCCTCTTTGAATGTCACATTTTTCCTTGATTTGTATGCTTCTGCTTGATTTTTTCGTTTTGGTCTATCATTCTATTTGCTAAAATTTTCATTTATTTGCTGGATTTCGTGAACCTATTCTATAACATCTTGGTTGAGTTCTGACTTTGGTAGGAGTGGAATCAGATCAAGTGGTGTGAGTGGATTATGGCCGTAGACAATTTCAAATGGACTGCTTCTCGTTGCCTGACTCGTGGATATGTTATAGGCGAATTCTACTTAGGCAAGAATGAAATCATTTTGTTTGATATTATTTCCCACCAAACATCTTAGCAGGTTCCCCAGACTTGTGTTCGCTATTTCAGTTTGACCGTCTATCTGTGAATGGGCTGCTTAACTAATGTGGAGCTTGGTGCCTAATTTTCCCCACAAAATTCACACATATCACATAAGTCTTATGCATTTTCACATATAACACCTAAAATTTAATAAAATAAAGATATAATTAATATTTAATAAAAAAATGTTACAAATATGACAATATATTACTATTAAATTTATAACTAAATAAATTATGGTTAATTAAGTTTTATTAAAATATCATATCATATATGATACGAGATATCATCAAACTTAATATCGAGTATTTAACGAGTTACTTGGTGAACAACAAACGAATATGTTCGTGAAAATAAATCAACAAGTTCGACTATGTTTATGTTAAGTTTATTTGAGCTTCGAGCTTTTAAAAATTGTTCAAACTTGTTTATTTACAAATTTGAATGAACATGATCAAGTCTTAATTTAGCTAAGTTTGAGTTGTTCATCGAGTGCATTAGTTCATTTACAGCCCTAGCTAGCCATTTTTATATGTGTGCTTGCTGAGATTAGGGTTAGGTTATGTGTTCTTGTATTTTAGATTTTAGCTAGAAGTCTTTTTCCATTCTAGGAATGTATTCGAGGACAGGTGGTGCTCAGGCTGTACCCTATTCGAGGTGATGTTTGTCCTCTCTTCCTCCTCTTCCTGTTCTACTCCATCTGTTGTCGCCGACTTCAGCTTGCCTCTCTTTCCTTCCTGTAAATACGATCGACCCCTCCCACTTCCTTCCTTGCTGACCCAGATGCCTGTTGCCACCCTTAACTAACCGCTCCAACCCCCAGCTCTTGTCACGATCTAGCTCGGGGTTTGGAAAGCGGGAATATAAGGTTAGGCGTTGAAATTTAAGTTTTCTATATTTAGATACAATTCAACAAATGAAAAAGCTATTAATTAAATTAATTAAAGTGTTGTATTTAAATTTATCTCATTACTGGTTGTCCGCGTCTTTTATTAACATTATCTTTTATGTCGTTCATGTTTTTATCACATAAATTAAATTGAAAAATTAGTTTAAAAATAACAGTGAGCCAAACAAACACTTAATATTTGTATTCATAAACTACAAAAAATATGGAAAAGAAAACAAAATGCACGCTAGTTAATTTTTTTAAATCAATATTAACATTTGAGATGTTATCAATAAATCTTACTATATCAATATTATACCAATATTATTCTATATATTTACAACCGTGACATGAACAACGTCTAAAAATTGTACCATTTAAGATACTTCAAAATCAATATTCTTTTTCATGTACATATACAAGTATCTTAGCATTTCCTCACTAGTACCATAAAATGACGACTCCATCATAGTCAGTCATTTACATTCAAACATTCTATAAAACTCTTTATTTATTAAATATATATTTCATTCTCATTTTTGTATCATATAATATACTTATAAATCATTTAAATAATGCTTATGCACACGTTTAATTCCTACGATAAGAGACAAATTCATTAGAATTCAAAATCAAAATTTGCAATAATTTCATTATAACAAATGATAGATAGTACTACTAAATGTACTTGATTTAAAAGAAAAAAAAAATATCACTATAGTATAAGAACAAGAGTACTCAACATGATGCTTATTTAATTGTTATGTTGATGTAGACCATTCCAATAATTGAAAACCTAAAATAAGTATGTATAAAATTTTATCATTTTATTATTTTAATAAACTATTACCTTTTCATTGATTAAATTTACTTTATCTAGTCTAACTTAATTTCAATTTAATAGATACACATATATTATTATTATTATTATTACCTTAATAAAACTCTCTTACCTCTATTGTCTAAGGCCCGTTTGGGGTGACTTTTTTACCACGTGGCGGCACCCTATCGTGACATTTCGTCATTTGGGGCGGCTTGCCATTCGCGGCGACAGCGTCGTGCAACAAAAAGCAGGCCGCAGGATCGACTCTATAGCCTGCATTTATTCTACAGATTTCTACCTGCATACCTCTCTTCGATTTTCCGCTCTTTCTGTTTCCCATGGAGCTTCATCTTCTTTGCCCTAACCGACGTGCCAGTCCACATTACTGCGGTATCCCCTCTCCTTATATTTTTTTGAGACATTTTCGTTCTTCGTTGCTCTACACTCTTTAAATTCGGCTATATTTTGTTGGTTTGGTGCTTCTAAATGGTGATGGTTTTGGTGTGACGGATCTTTCCCTGGTTTTCTTTTATTTTTGGCCTCACTGCTAGTAACAAATATGTATAATACCTTTCCATACAACTGATATTTACTAGTGGTACTACCTAGGACATTTCCATACACTACGAAATGAGTCAGAGAAGTAGAAAGAATGAGACATTGATGTGAGCTATGTTTTTCTTGTTTTTTGGCCTCACAGCTAAGAGCAAATATGTTTAATTTGATTTGAGCTACTGAAATTTACTAGTGGTACTACATGTGAAATTCCGAGCATTGGAATATCTTCATTATTTTATTTGTAATTTTATTAGTTTTTTTCTTTTTCGTAGCTTTTTTGATAGTCACTGTTAAGTGAGTGGTGTATCTGAACTTTTGTTATGTTTTGAATTGAGTTTCTGCTTCTAAAATGTCAAATATATGGATGCTATAGTTTTCTTACGAACAAATTTACTGAACATAGGTAGAATGGTCAATTTTTCAGAAACAGCTTCCTGCGCAACTTTCCCACAGTAGCTTCCTAGAACAGCGCAGCTGCAACTGAAAAACTGAGAAGCTCACGAGAGATGACACGCGACATAGGAAATTCATTCGCTGCAACATGATTCTTCCCATACGATCTTCCTTTGGTTGGCATCAAGTTCTTTTACGTATGGGATCACAGGAACCCGTCACCTCTTCCTCCTCAGTGTGACTGAGACACCGTCAATGCCGCTGTTCTCCTCGTACACTCGATACCGATGCTGACCAGGTGAAAATCCAGCATACGCTCGACATCTCCCCGCACCGTTTGACTCTCCGGTTTGTGAATCCCCCCTTGACCTCATTTTATAGGCAAATTCATCGCTCAAGTATCTGGTCCTCTCATTTTAATTTCCCTATTTCTCACTTTTTCTCCCTCCTGTTTAGTTTCCTCTCCCTCTCTATTTGGTTTCCCGACTCTTCACATTTTCTTTCTTGATTTTTTTCGTTTCTTCTTCCCTTGGTAACTGAAGCGGGAGTACGGGGCATTCAGCTCACACCCCAGCTTGTTGATTCAAACCACTAGTCACCCCCACCATCTCACGCAACCCAACCACATCCTTCTATGCCATAGGCTTGCTCCCTACTGCCGGCTAACATGCAGCCCTCTCCCTTTCAAGCTGAAACCCTCTTTCACACCCTCTCCTTATTTTAGCCACCGGGCCATCCTACACCCTACAATGACCTCACCTCCTTATTCAGGCCTCAACCGTGACACCCACAACACCGCTTTCCTCAGATTTTCCTAACTAGCCCTGGCCTTATATTATTGTTTGTCATGTTGATTTTGTTTGTAGCCGTGATTGTAACCCTATTCATTTCTTTAAGAAAATTTGCTTCCATTTTTTTGGGTTTAGTTAACTCCGACATCATTTGGTATCAGAGTTAGTCTAACCTTAGTCCTATCCTAGGGTTTCCTAGCATCCGCCAAAAACTAGAATTTTTCTTTCCTGCCATCAAATGAGCCTTTCCACTTCCATAAATCACAAACTCTAACCATGTCAACAAGAAGATTCATACCTGTCTCTACTTAGGATGAGATACAACAGAAGATCCGTCGCCTTCAACAGAGGCTTGCAGAAATTTATGACGGGACCTGGGGAGAGATTACCCTTGACAGCGATCTGGATAGTCAAAGGAGAGATATGGACGAGGATATGAATCCATTCTACATAAGGATATCAACGGCGAGGAATATCGACCACGCTGCTTTGGAATCGAATATCAGAGGAGGTCGAGAGAACAAGCCACAGGGACTTTGGCATCAAAATAGATCTCCATAGTTTGATGGAGGTATGGACCCACATGAATTTATTGATTGACAACAAGCTTTTGAATGGATTTTCAAATATAAAGATGTGCCAGAGGATAGCAGGTGAAATTCGTAGCTATCAAGTTGAAAAGAATGCCTCTTTGTGGTAATAGAACTTACAGAAACACATGAAAAGATAATGCAGTGATAAGATTATTAAGTAGGAGAAGATTAGGAAAGCAATGCAGAATAAATACCTTCCACCTCATTGCCGCCATGAAATGTTTCCAGGACTCCACCATCTGCCACAACGAGACCTTTTCGTGGAGGAGTTCACAACTCACTTCAACTAGCTACAGATCAAATACGAGCCGATCGAGCCGGAGGAGCACACTATAGCCCGATATCTTGGGGGTGAAGTCTGCTATTAGCAAAGTAATTCAACTACAACCGTACTGGATGCTGGGGGATGTTCAAACTCCAGCCTTGAAGGTGGAAAGACAACAGAAACAGAGCAGACAACAAGCTTCATTCATGCATCAATCTTTAGTCTGACAGTCACTCACAACTATCACGATCGACAAAGGCATCCCGAGATGAACTAGCTCGACTAGAGAGGGAAATGACATGCTAGATCATATTTGAAAGAAACAGGAAAAAGGTAGCATAATGAATACATTTCCGACCAAGAACTGTATCAGGCACCACTTGTATGGCCACATAACCTCAAGTTGCCCCACGAGCCTAGTAGTCAAATTCACAGATCAAGACGCCGTCGAAGAGGTGGTCGAGGAGTCGGAGGTTATCCCAAAGGAAAAGCTTCAACTACATGGGGACGAGGGAGAATCATTTGTTGTACGGAGTGTTTTGCAGGCAGAGCCAGAGCGGGATCATTCTTGGTTGAGGCATAACATTTTTTCGCATCAAGTGCACGGTAAAGGGCACAAATTGCAGCTTAATCATCGATAGTGGGAGTTGTGAAAATGTGGTCTCCACGCTGATGGTGAAGAAGTTGTGATTGGCCATGCAGAAACATCCCCAGTCCTATCCCTTATCTGGTTAATGAAATAAAACGAGATGCGCGTGGATCAACTATGTTTGTTCTAATTTTTAATTGGGGATCAGTTACAAGAGAAAGTGTGGTTTGATATAGTTCCGATGTACACCTGCCATATTTTGTTGGGTAGGTCTTGGCAGTTCAATCGCAAAAATATTTATTTCTTTGCAAAAATATGTACATCTTTGTTCGCCTCGTATAAGTCTTTGCAGACTTAGCCTGATGACTTCAAAAAAATTTATTTCTTTAAGAAGGATGGAAAATGCATTCTGTTGTTACTTGTTAATGTGCAAGAGGCGGGGCCGATACAGAGGAAACATTAGTCCCACGGGCCACCTTCCTGCAGTCAGTTTCAGACACCCCAGTGGCATTGACATTAGTCTTTCTAGAGGGAGCTGAAGAGGGAAGTGAGATACAACACTACTACAACCGTTGCTATAGGACTTGATGACTAATAACCTTCTGGAGTGATAACCACCAATGAGGGACATTCAATACGTCGTAGACCTTAAATTTATGATTAATGCTGCCAAATCGGCCTGCCTACATATTGAGAAATGCAGGGTACAAGCAATTATAATGACTGTTGCAAAATGTCGTCACAAGGGGGTTATTCAGAGAGTATCAGTCCATATGTTGTTCCCGCCTTAATGGTGCCCAAGAAAGACTAGTTGTTGCGGATGTGTATCGACAACATGATCATTAACAAGATCACCATCAAGTACGGATTTCCCATACCTCACATGGACAACCTTTTGGATCAGTTACACGGAGCCACATCTTTTATAAGATTGACTTATGTAGTGGGTATCACCAGATACAGATGAGGACAAAAAACTAGTGGAAGTCTGCTTTCAAGACACAACATGGCCTATACAAGTGGGCAGTTATGTCCTTTGATTTGTCAAATGCGTCAAACACTTTTATGAGGTTAATGAATCGGATATTTCAAACCCAAATTAGGAAAGTTGTGGGGTATACTCTGACGACATTATTGTTTATAGTCGATCACTTACAACATCTTAGGAAAGTGTTCGAGGTACCATGAGCAGAGAAACTATATGCCCATTCGAATAAGTGTCACTTCATGATGGACCGGACATACTTTCTTTGTTATATTGTGTCTAGTGCAGGCATTCATATGGACCCTATAAATATCGAGATCATTATAAACAGGACTGCACTGTAGACATTCACTAGGATGAGAATATTGGGGCTAGCATCATTTTACTAGCAATTCATCAGAAACTTCAACACTATCACCTCCCTCCTAATAGAGTTATTGAAAGGAAAGGAATTCGCTAGGATAAAACTGCCAAACTAAACAACTGACACTCCACTTGGGTGAAATTCTTAGCTTCATTCTAGTTCGTGCTTAAGCACAAGGTTGTGAGCCAGAATCGAGTAGCAGAAGCCTGATTTGTCATCACCTGTTTATCACATTGATGTAGGCTTGAGTTATGGGTTTTGAGATAGTAAAGACTTATACGAGGCAAACAAAGATTTCAATGAAATTTGGAAGTGATATTAGGAGAAGACTGCAAAGCAGTACTGCAGGGCTGTTCGGTACTTGTTCTAAGTGCATTCTGAGATGCTCGCTGCGGGAGTCCATTATTCATGGGAGCCATGGTGGAGGATTAATAGGACATTTTGGCAGGACAAGATTCTTGCACTCATGAGAGAGCACTTCTTGTCATGACTGATGAGAAATGTTGAGCGACACGTCAGACAGTGTAGGATTTGTCATATAGCATAGACCAAAGGGCAAAAGATTAGGTTATACGCACCCCCTTACCTGTACCAGAGACACTGTGGGTGGACATCAACATGGACTTTGTTGTAGGACTTCCACGAGCATAGCGGAACAAGGACTTCGTGATGGTGGTGGTAGACCGTTCCTTGAAGAAAACACATTTTGTGCCCTACCACTAGGCATTGGACGCATCTCATATTGCCGACATGTACTTTAGAGAGATCATGATACTGCACGAAATTCCCAGGACCATCAGTTCTAATGGGGATGTCAAATTTTGTAGCCACTTCTAAAGGACTTATGGGAAAGCTAGGCACGAAGCTTCAATTCATGTCAGCAGCTCATCCACAGATGGACGGTCAGACTAAGGTACTAAATTGAAGCTTAGGAAACCTTCTGAGGTGCTTCATGGGAAAGAACATTCAGCAGTGGGATCTAATTCTAACACTAGTCTAGTTTGCCTGCAACAGATATGTGAGTTAGATCACAGGACACACTCCCTTCCAGATTGTGTACTGATGCAACTCACTTACACCTCTTGAATTGGCACCACTCCTGCCAATGTTAGAGATCAATGAGGATGCTGAAGAATAGGTTCATGAGATCCAAAAACCCCATGAGGAGGTTGGAAAAGAGATTACTAAGTAGAACTGTAAATATCAGGCACAACGAATAATTTCATGAAGAAGGTAACATTTGATGAAGGTGACCTCATGTGCATTGGACTGAAGGAGAGATTTTAAGTTGGAGCATTCGAAAAACTCAAGCCCACAGTAGACGAACCTTTTAAAATAATTTGTAAGATAAGTGACAACGCTTACATGATTGACTTGCACGAAATTACAATATGTCCGCTACCTTCAATGTTGCAGACTTGACACCGTACTTTGAGGATCCAAAAACTTTGACGAATGAGGTTGAAGCTCCTCAAACCCTAAGATACTGACGATGTGTTTGGTTGGCCTATTGAATGAGCCAAACCAGGAGTCTGACCCATCTAGAGGCTAGACCGACCCTGTTAGGGGTGGTATTTCCTACCCCAATTTTTTCCCACTTTCCTTTCTTGTTCATGCTTAGCTAGCCTTTTCCACTTTCCTTTCTTTTTTACTGCCTAGCTAGCTCTATTTACATGTGTGCTTGCTGAGATGAGTTCTCTGTTAAATTTTTGCAAGAAGTTTTTTCCCGTGTTAGGGCTGTATCTTAAGACATGTGGTACTCCGGCTGTACTCTGTTTGAGGTGGTGTCTATCCTTTGACTCCCCTTTCCATTCTCCTTCTTCATGTGTTTTTGTCGACCTCAACTTCCCCCTCTCCCTTCCGACAAATTGAGTCGATCCCTACCACTTCCTTCTCTGTAGACCTTGATGCATGTTTCCACCCCTAACTTGCCGCTCTGACCACCAACTCTCACCCAGCCTGCTGCTCTAGGTTGCTAGTCTCCCTCACCATCTCCTGTAGCCCAACCACCTCCTGCTACACCGCCAGCTTGCTCCAGACTGTAGGCTAGCCTACTGTCTTCTCACCTTTTAGTTGCAACCTTTTTTCACACTCTCTCCCTATTCTAGCCACTAGTCCATCATACATCCCACATTGGCCCTCTCCTCCCCTTTCTTTACTCAACCGTGACACCCACACTACCGGTGTTCTCTGATTTTCCTAACCTACCCCTAGCTGGATATTGTTATTTGTCATGTTCTCGTTTTGTTTGGAGTTGTGATTGTAACCCTAATCATTTGCTTAGTAAAATCTACTTCCGTTATTTCTGATTTAGTTTACTTCGGTATCTAGTTCTGATACCAAATGATGCTGTAATTTACCAACCCGCGATAAAGGAAGCAATTTTACTAAGCAAATGAATAGGATTACAAATACGACTGCAAAACAAAAACGTGAACATGACAAACATCTGAAAAAGGAGTGCTGAAGTGGGAGTGGGGAAGGAACAAGGAGTCAATTTTGGAGGGTGTAGGGTGGCTGGCGGCTTGGACAGGAGAAAAGGGAAAGGGGAGGTTGGTGGCTTGATTTGGAAGTGCAGTAGGGGCTAGCCGGTAGCTGGAAACAAGTCGGCTAGGTAAAGTGGGTGGCTGAGCTGCAGTGGAAGATGGAGGGCTGGCCGGCGGTGTGGAGCAGATTAGTTGGATGAAAGGTGGGTGGGTGGCTGGGCTACAAAGGAAGAAGGGACTGGCCGGTGGCAAGGTACAGACTGGCTGGGTGAAGGTTGGCTGTGGGGCTACATGGAAAAAGTGGGCTGGCCGACAACAAGCGGTAGGGAAGGAGGTGAGCGAGGAAGAGAATTGGAGAGGATAAACATCACCTCGAAGCAAGGGACAGTCGGTGCACCACCTATTCTCAGATACAACCCTAGCAAAGGGAGAAAACCTCCAACTAGAAATTTGAAATAAAACAAAACTTAATATAACCTTAAACTGAACAAATACACATATATATAGAAGCTAGATAGGCGAGAAAAGAAAAAAGAAGGGGTAGGGGGAGGGGAATTGGAGCAGTAACTCACACCCCATACAAGGCCGATCCTGTTTCTTGTTGGACCGGGATCTTGTCCTGGTCGGTTCAGTCGGCTATCAATCCCCGTGTCAAGTACTTCATTTGGAAAGGTTTAGGTGCATGCGTAGATTGCTGGGAGAGGTAGGTGACGGTCTAAGGTTATCATAACCAAATGAAGATGTTGAGTTGGCTCTGTGTGGGGAGGCGCGGAGTGTTGCAAAGTTTCAGTAAAAAAAGAAGCAAACTGTCTGTAATTGTTTTCGCTCAAGATCAAGCTTTTAGTATTTTAATAATCAAGATGGCTACTATAATCTGCCATTTTATATTTCAAAACCGAGATCTTGTTTTTCTTGATATTCAAGAGTCTAAATGCCAACTCATTTGGTTTGCCAAATCTTAATTTAGTTATTGCCCTATTAAATTAATTAAGTCCAATTAAACTTGATTGTGCTGAAACCTGATTGATCAAACTGAGTGATAAAGATTGGGTATTGGCAAGACACGATTATACAAAGATCACGATTACACAATTGAATGAAAATTGTGATCACGATGATATGCACTCATTGAATGGAGATCTTGATAATGTTGAATTGTGCATTATCGAATAGAGATCGTCATTGTGATGAAAAACATCATCGAACAGGGCTATTGATTGTGGCAAGGCACGACTAATTGGAATTTCACTAGCTAACAACTCATGTGTGGGTTGAGTAGATCGGGACAGATTGGTTGACTTGCTTGTGTCGAACCATGTGTTTTTGTATGTGCTAAACTTGACGAATGTGGTACCACAATCAAAATTTAAAAAACTAGGCAAATGTTGTACCACAATGATTGATTCAGGGTGGGGGAGGGGGTGGGGTGACTCAAAGCCATTGAAGTTGTTTGTGCGATTGATGAGCTTGTGCTGTGCCAAAAGAGATGAACTTAAAAAAATATAGGACCTTCACATTCTGTATTTTATGGAGTCCCAAATATCTTTGGGATGGCACATCCTCCATATGAAATTTCCTATATTATCTCTGTTTTTGGTTTTTCAATAAGTACGATAGAATGGTGAAGAGGTCTAAATTATTTCTAATTCATTTTTACTTTTTTCTGTATTGCGAAGCTCAGAAACAGTGGGTGAGCTAATTTCATTAGTTTTCTGCACATTTGAATAGATAAAAGCACGTTAATTAATACTTTTCAGTTCAAAATTCATGCTAATCCTAACATGTTTCATAATCTATCGTTGTTAAAATTTCTCTTTTGATTTACTAGTTTTCACACTTCCATCATCTTGATGGTTTTTTTTTTTGAACTAAAAAATGATTTCCTTGATATCTTATAAAAAAGCTATATTTTTTCATAGCACGAGTTCAGTGTAAAAAATAATTACCCGATTATTTACATTTGGCAATTTTATTCCCAAGAATAAGTACTGAAATAGTTCACTGTGAGGGCTATATCGTCCCTTATTAAAAGATTTTGCACTAATGTGGTTCTACAGTTACTATTGCCTCATCACTTCTTGAAGTTAAAACCCATACGCATAGCTTCCCCATTCTGGACCTCTAGAATGCCAACTGGCCCACTAGGCTTTCTCGATCCTCTCATTGCCATCCCCCCTCCATGTCGGAGTAAAGCCAATGTTTACAGGGCCACTCTTCCTTCCTACTTAGAGGACATTCATATTATTTTTATAAACGAGACTGGTGACCTCATAACTGCTATGGGCAAACAACTATAACATTGGGATATCACTGAAGTTGAAATTCAAGCCATTCTCTCCCTCCGCTAGCTGATTGAACCTTTGATGACAGAAAGTATGGGGCTCATTATTTAAGGTGACAACTCAAATGTTATTCATCACTTTACACAAGCCATGCATAGAAGCTATTTACAACAAAGAATATAAGAATATCAATTTTTTACTTTTTTTTAAAGTTCAATAAAGCCATCTTCCAATATACTGATAGTGACAGCAACAGAGTGACACATTTTTTAATCATATAGCATTAAATAATAACTTTGTTCTAATGCCTGTAAATGAGCATCATTATCTTTTTATCTTTTGGTAGAAGATAGTCAACACATTGTAAATGCCTCATGGTTTGTTTTGTACACTATTTTATAATATTCTGATATAGCAGTGCAAGATGCAAAATTTCAAGAAACTAAAATGATTCTTTGCAAAGAGTCAGTGAACCATTTGACAAGTTTCTTTATTTAACATTAATGCTATAGTAAACCTCCGTAAAGAAAATATGCAATTTATGCTTGTGCTTGAGGTGTTACTTTTGATGTACTTGTGCTTGCTCTGGAATCTTGATATGTTCTCATTGAAATATCTTCTAATTAGTTATTTTTTTTAGCTTTGTGGCTTAGTGAGCCCTATCTTAACTGAACTTTGAGAGTTTTTATTTTTATCATGCTAAAGGATGTTGTATTATTGGGGAGTTCCAAAATTTAAATCATCAGGTAAATGCGGCACTGCAATGACTGATTCAGGGGAGTGACACAAAGCCAATGAAGCTGTTAGTGCAAAGGATGAGCTTGTGTGTGTGCCAAAAAAGATGAACATCCAGAAATAAAGAATCTCCACTTCCAATATTTTAAGAAGCTCCCAAATTTTCTTGGGAGGGACATCCTTCATATGAAATTTACTCGATTATCATTCGTTTTTGTTTTTTCAAAAGGTTTGATGGAATTGCAAGGAGGTCTAAAGTATAAGTTATTTGTTTTTTTTTAATTTTTTTTATATTCGTATTTTACAGAAGTTCATTAGTTTTCTACCCATTTGAATTGATGAAAGCAGGATAATTTATACTTTTCTGTTCAATATTCAAGCTATAATCCTAACGTGTTTCATACTCTATTGTTGCTAAAAAATCTCTTTTGCTTTACTAGTTCTCACACTATCATCATCTTGATGATTTTCTTCTTTGAACTCAAAAATGATTTTCTTGATACCTTGTTGAAAACCTATCTCTTCTCTATTATTCAATACGAGTAAAGTGTCAAAATAATCCCATGATTATTTACATTGGGCAATTTTATTCCAAAAAATAAGGGATAAAATAGTCTATTGTTGGGATTGTTTCAGCCCTTATTACAAGAGTATGGACTAATTTGTCACATTTGTGTACTCTGGAACTAAAATGGCTTGTTGAAAAGACTCGGAAGATCATTTTGACGCTTTTCTCTATTTAATATTAATGTTGTAACAAACCTCGATAAAGAAATTAACGAATTATGCTAGTGCTTGAGGTGTTGCTTTTGATGTGCTTGTGCTTGTTTTGGAATCTTGAAATGTTCTTATTGTAATATCTTTTAATTTGTTATGATGGTAGCTTTGTTGCTTTGTGATGACCAGCTTCGCCGAACTGTGAGTTTTTCGGGTTTTTATCATGCTAAAGTTGGCTAAATTTATAGCTTTCATGTTGGGCTGGAATTTCATTTGTACAGGGTGTATCATTGGTGATGAAATTGATGGTGTTCCTGGAATTCAACACGTTGCTCCTGGATTTGGTCGCAAGACAGCCTTGAAGCTATTGAGAAAACATGGTTCTCTTTCAAATTTACTTGGGGCTGCTGCAGTCAGGACAGTGGGAAGGCAGTATGTGCAAAATGCTCTGACTAAGCATTCTGATTATCTCTGGAGAAACTTTGAGGTGCTTAGCTTGAGGAGGTATTTGATTACTAAATCATGAAAATCTCAAAGCAATCTTTTGCAGTATTGTTCCTGCATAGGTTGTCATTTTTATCAATGAAACCATTTCATTGTAAGAAACAATGATACTTTCTTTTTACTGTTTTCACACTTCTTCATTTTGCAGGAATGCTGAAGTTCACCTTAAGGAGGAGTGGCTATTGGAGAGAGACGTTTGCAATGATTCTACTGTCCTGTCAAGCTTTATCGAAGTGATAGATAATTCAAAAAGGCTCCAGGACAGGTATGCATTATCTTGTGGTGGTAGATTATCTCTTAGTGTTCACGTTAGGAAAGCTTTTGAAGTATTTAAAGCATCTGATGCTGTTGTCTTGAACAATAATCAGCTGAATTCTTTAATCTGTTTTTCTTTCCTTGATTTATTTTTTGTGTCAATGATACTGAACAAGGGAAAACCTTTTGGCAGTTTAAGGTACTTAAGACGCCAAGAGCAGGAATTTGTTTCAAATGATTGACTAGGCTTAAGTTACCTCTCGAGCCTCCTTTGCAAAGGAATCACGTTTTCATGCTCGTATCCTAAAGCTCTGATTTTTTGGGCCAATCACTTTAGTTTTGTTAACTTACATGAAACATGCCTTATTATTTGATTTAAATTAGAGGCCATTCGTAATTATCTTGTTCATTTGATGCAATACCCAAATTTTGAAAACGTATGAGTGCAAAATTTCCCAAATTACTTGTACCCAAAAAATCTACGTTTCATAAATCATTGAATTGCATTCTACCCATTGAAACAATCATTTTAATATATAGGATTATATGCTAATTATGAAAAACTCAGGTGACATTTTGTGATCATATGTTGTACTTTAAGAAATATATATATAAAATGGCATTTATATTAATTAGGTGAACTAAGTTGAGGTTGAACAGAATAAGTGAAATTTTGTGATCATATTTTACTACATAGACAATATAAGAGTGAGCAATTTTGAGGTAACGCATTTGATGGAGTTTATTTTTTTGTTAAGAATTTTGATGTGTTTTAGATGCTCTATAGATGTATTTAATTGATATGTTTTGGATTGCTTTTGCATAATTTGAATAGTTTGATTTTATTAGAGTAGTGTGTTGTGTTGTTCTAGATGAATTTAGGTGACTAAATCTCTCTCTTTTATTCTATTGAGTATTATATCAGAATAAGTGTTGAAGCTATATTCAGTAAGCTAAAGCATATCCACCTCTATTATGTTTCACATCAATTTATGGACCGGTTGTTGTGGGGCATGAGAGAAAGTGATATCGGAGGACTTGAATTCTGAGGTTGAATTACAAATGCTTCATTGTATTTAGTGTAGTATGAAAGAAAATTGAATTTGATAGGATTATTATAGGGCATGAGTGTGTTTAGTCTTTTCAAGTGAAACACATACTCAAAATTATTGTACTGCATATTTTATATAGTATAAATCACACTAATATGAAAATATGAATATTTTATGATATAATGATTCGTAGATGATATGGCTAAATGAGTGCCTAAAGGAGCTAATGGGCTGTTAGCATACTTAGTTAGGGCTGTTAAAAATCTTGATAATTTGGCACCTTTTAAGGGTAATATGTGATACACCTAAAATATATAGTATTTTTAGACACATTTTTATATCTATTTTTGAGATATTGCACTTTAATAGAATATATTTTTGTGTTTTTCTTGCAGATACAAGTAAAATGGGTGAAAAATGCTTGAAGGAGTGAAAAAGGATCAACTTTGGAGCAAAAATGTGAAAAATGTGCAAAAGGATTTTGGTGCCTAAGCACTTGATCCGACGCTTAAGCGCCGGTTAAACAGAGAAGGCTGCGCTTAAGCGCTGGTTAAACAGAGAAGGCTGCGCTTAAGCGCTGGTTAAACAGCGAAGGCTGCGCTTAAGCGCCAGTGGCAGTTATTGGATGAGTAAATTCGATTTCTGCGATTTTTGAAGAGGATTTTGAGGCACCAATTGGCTTATTAGGTGGTTATAACCACCATGGAAGAAAATAATCATGAAAGGATGCATCTCTTGGGAAATACATCGAATCTAGAAATATTTTGAAGAGAAACCAAAACACCTTTTGAAAAATTATAAAAGAAAGAAGATTGAGACTTTGAAAGAGGTCCTGAAAGTATTGGAATGTTTTGAAAGTTCTCATTTGGGGAGTTAGTTTGGAGAGATTTCCAGGCACAACTTTTCCTTTTATTTTATTCTTTTTATTATTTTATTTTGAGTGATTGTAAAGAGAAGAGAATCAAATTAACTTCAAGAGTTTGGTGGAGGATTTGAGATAAGTTTTTATCTTTTGTTTTAAGACTACTTTTGATTTTAATTGAGACTTGTTGTTGGTTTGACAATGATTTATTCTTTTAAACTAAATTGTGATTTTGTTTTTTATATGGATTCTGAGTAGTTTCTTTATCTTTCTGGTTAAGATGATAAGTAATTAAGTTTTGGACGGAAGTTGTGGAAATTATTGATCTTCAATGTGGAAGAAGTTGTGATGATTTAAATCCATGCACTTCATTTACTTCTTGATTTAACCAATACAGATATTAAAATTTGTTGTGAGAATATGTAAGAATCGGGCTGGTATTGTCTCAGTCAACAATTGAAAAGAATCACATGAGGTTGTATGAATGAGAATGTAGTTCATATAATTGAGTGCAAATAAATAGGAAAATATTCATTGAAGGGTGTAGAGTTAGAGGATTTTAAAGTGACAAGTTAAAACCCCCAACTTGATTTATTATTTTAGGTACTGATACGAGATGTTAGCCCTCAGGTAAAGAGAATCGAGGGAACTCTAGAGTGAGAGCTAATATCTTCTCTGCCTAGCCGATCTTCAGAACTATTCAAACTTTAAATTAGCCAATGTTCTTTATAACATCTCTAATAAGGGTAAAGAATATTATTGTTTCTATTTGGCACAAAACAATTTGCATACTTCTACAACAAAATTTCTATAATTATTACTGATTCATAACAAAAAGAAAGATATTTTCATATTTATGCTTTTCTTCTACAAAAACTCTAGTTATCTTTTTAAATTGTTATTGTTCCATCAAAATATTGAAAATATACAAAATATTTAAATTTTCATTATTGCAAAAATCATCTTTAGTTTAGATAATTATTTTTTTATTAAAAATAGAAAGTTTGTTGTTCAATAATGCATATTGCGTATTCTCCAAATGGGTTCGATATTCAGGTCTTAATCAAAAAGTCTTATATTATTTGATAACGATACGTATACTTGCATAGTACCCCAATATACATAAATTAAAAGTTAAATTCCTATTTTTCTTCAAGATCAAGCTTTAGTTTTATTGCAAAGTAAAGAAATATAAGTGAAATATAATCTGAATTATTATTGTACTGTGCATATTAGCAGTATCAAGGGATCACGTTTTTAGCGCCATTGTCATGAAGATTGATTTTAAAAGCAAATTTCTATTTTTAAAAAGTCTTATTTAAACTTTAAGTTATTTTATCTTATTTTATTTTGTTTTGTTTATTTTATTTTATTTTATTATATGTTAGTGTTTGCATAGTTCAGGTTTTAAAGGACTAGTGTCTACGATTCTGAATTAGAAAGAACTATTAGAAAAATTAGAAAAAACTAAAAAAAGTATAAATTTTGAAAAATCTAAAAAAATTACAGAAATGACAGACCAAAATAATCAAAATGTTGAAATTCATGAAGAGTTTAGACCTTTAAGAGATTATGTCAACCCTACTGTACATGAACTTCATTGTAGTATTCAAAAACCTACTGTAGTGGCTAATTCATTTGAGCTTAAACATGTTATTATCCAAATAATATCAAATAATCAGTTTGGGGGATCACCAACTAAAGATTCAAATTTACATCTTGCCAATTTTCTAGAATTGTGCACTACATTTAAATACGATGATATATCAGATGATGCCATAAAACTTAGGTTATTTCTTTTCTCACTGAGGGATAAAACCAAGATGTGGTTGAATTCGTTAGCACCTGGATCTATCAGAACTTGGGGTGGTTTAGCACAAAAATTCCTTGTTAAATATTTTTCATCATAAAAAACTACAAAACTTAGAAATGATATTACATCTTTTAATCAGTTTGAAGGGGAATCTATTTATGAAGCATGAGAAAGATTTAAAGAACTCCTAAGAAAGTGTCAATGTCATGCTATACCAGATTGGTTAATAATTCAAACTTTTAATAATGGATTAGTTGGATCTCTTAGATCAATTATCGATGCCGCTGCTGGTGGTTCAATTGATGTCAAAATCATTTCACGATGCTTATGCTTTAATTGAAGAAATGACTACCAATAATTTTCAATGGTCTTCTGAGAGGGTAAATTCTAACAAAGTAACCAATAATCATGAAACTAATACATTTACCATATTAGCAAATCAAGTTGCTGCAATTTCAAGGAAGTTAGACCAATTTAGAATGAATTTTTCTCAACTAATTTCCATGATTGAACAGAATTCATTAGGTAAAATTGTAGATTCTCAAGCATCATTAGAAACTTTGAATGTCATAAATAATAAGCAGAATAACTCATATTCAAATTATTATAAACCAAGTTGGAGGAACCATCCCAACTTTAATTGGAATAACAATTCAGGTGGTAATAACCAGCAATGGGGGAACAACCAAGAAAACCCATTGGGAAACTGGAACAACCAAGAGAATAATAATTATAGATTTACTTATCCTCCAAGTTTCAACAGTAATACACAGTTTAAGGAGAAGAAATTGTCAATATAAGAAGTGGTGTTACAAATGAGAAATCAATTACAAAGTCAATGAGCTACAATTAGAAATATTGAGAATCAACTTGGGCAAATAACAAATCCATTAAGTAATAGATCCCAATGAAGACTTCCTAGTAATACCGAATCAAATCCAAAAGACAAGAATAAAGAACAAGCAAAAACGCTTCAACTTAGAAGCGAAAGAGAGTTGGAAGGTCGGGTTCAAAAAGAAATTGAAGTAGAGAGAAGAAATTGAAGAATCAAAAGAGGACGCTCCAAAAGATTCTGAGAAACTTATTTCTCCACTAAAAATTGATTTGGAAAAATCACCACCTCCATTTCCTCAGAGACTTCGTCAACAGAAGTTGGATAAACAATTTTCAAAATTTATGGAAATATTTAAGAAGCTTACAATTAATATTCCTTTTGCTGAAGCCTTAGAACAAATGCCGAGCTTAGTAAAGTTTATGAAGGATATTCTCAACTGAAAAAGAAAGTTTGAAAATAATGAGAATGTTGCACTTAGTGATGAGTGCAGTGCGATAATTTAGAAGAAGCTTCCTGGAAAGCTTAAAGATTCTGGTAGCTTTATAATTCCATATGCAATAAGAGACATATTTTATGGGAAAGCTTTATGTGATTTAGGTGCAAGCATTAACATTATGTCATCATCAATATTTAAAAGATTGAGATTAGGAGAAATAACCCCTATTACTGTAACTCTGCAGTTAACAAATCGTTTGATAACATACCTTAAAGGAGTCAGAATATGTCCTAGTGAAAGTGGATCAATTTATTTTTCCTGTTGATTTCATTGTGCTATATATCAAGGAAGATAAAGAAATACCTATCATTTTGGGGAGACTTTTCCTAGCCACAGGAAGAACAATGATAAATGTGCAGAAAGGGGAATTAACAATGCACGTCAATGATCAAACTGTTACTTTTAACATTTCAAAATCAATGAAATACTCTGCAAAAGATAAAGATAATGAATGCTATAGGATGAATGTTATAAGATATCTAAGTGAATGTCATTTTAGAAATACTTATGAAGAAAAATCTGAAGAAAAAGATTTGGAACATGAGCAGAAGAGGAATTAAATCAATGTGAAGATCTTTTTAAGGAAAATTCAAACTATGTTTGAGAAAGTTTTGAAGTTTTTGACACGATAGACAAAGATAAATTATTTTTTCTATCTATTGAAAAATCTCCAGAACTAGAGTTGAAGTTACTTCCTGATCATTTAAAATATGTCTTTTTACCAGTTATAATTTCCTCAAAATTAACGATGGAAGAAGAAAGGTTGATGAAAATTTTGAAAAATTTTAAGAAAGCCTTTGGATGAACAATTGCTGATATTAAATGAATTAGTCCTTCAATCTGTATGCATAGAATTCATATGGAAGAAAACTGCAAGCCCAGGGCTGATCCGCAAAGGAGATTGAATCCTGTTATGAAAGAAGTTGTAAAGAAAGAAATTTTAAAATGGTTAGATGCTGGAATTATCTACCCTTTTTCAGATAATACATGAGTTAGTCCAATTCACTGTGTTCCTAAGAAATGAGGAGTAACTGTAACTGTAAATGAACATAATGAGTTAATAACTACTAGACAAGTTACAGTGTGGCGAATATGCATTGATTATAGAAAATTAAATCTTGCCACTAGGAAAGATCATTTTCCATTACCCTTTCTAGATCAAATGCTGGATATACTAGCTGTATATAAATACTTTTGTTTTCTGGATGGATATACTGGTTATCACTAAAATATTTTCTGAGGATCAAGAAAAAACAACATTTACCAGTCCTTATGGTACTTTTGCTTTTAGGAGAATGCCCTTTGGTTTATGTAATGCCCCTGCTACATTTCAAAGATGTATGATGACAATTTTTTGTTATTTAATTGAAAAAGGGATTGAAGTATTCATGGATGACTTTTCAGTATTTGGAACTTCATTTGACTCGTGTTTAGAACATTTATCCAAAGTTCTTAAGCGCCGTGAAGAAACAAATTTAGTCCTTAACTGGGAAAATTGTGAATTTGTGGTAGCAGGAGGAATTGTATTAGGACATCAAATACCAGAAAATAGTATGAAAGTAGATCCTGTTAAAATTCAAGTGATCGCTAATTTACCTTATCCAACAAATGTAAGGGAAATTAAGAGTTTTTAGGACATGCTAAATTCTATAGGCGATATATTAATGACTTTTCAAAGATTGCTAAGCCTTTATGCCATTTACTGGAGAAAGATGCAATTTTTAATTTTGATGAGGAATGCCTAAAAGCTTTTAAGTTATTAAAAGAAAAACTAATCACTGCACCAATTATAGTTTCACCAAACTGGGAAAAATCATTTGAATTAATGTGTGATGCTAGTGATTATGCTATTGGAGCTGTTTTAGGACAAAAATATGATAAAATTTTCAAAATTATTTACTATGCTAGTAAAACTCTTAATGAAACTCAAATTAATTATACAACAAATGAAAAAGAGTTATTAACAATATTATATGCTTTTGATAAATTTAGATCATATTAAATTGGAACTCATCGTGTAGTGCATACAAGTCATTGTGCTATTAAGTATTTAATGAAAAAGAAGGATGCTAAACCTAGACTTATAAGATGGATTCTTCTTTTGTAAGAATTTGTATGCACTACATAAATGGGTCTTTAATGTTGTCACCTTTACTCTTAATGAAACTCAAATTAATTATACAACAGCTGAAAAAGATTTATTAGCAATAGTATATGCTTTTGATAAATTTAGATCATATTTAATTGGAACTCATTGTATAGTGCATACAGATCATTGTGCTATTAAGTATTTAATGAAAAAGAAGGATGCTAAACCTAGACTTATAAGATGGATTCTTTTTTTGCAAGAATTTGATTTTGTAATAGTAGATTGGAAGGGGATTGAAATTCAAATTGCCGATCATTTGTCCAAACTTGAATTAGAAAAATCACTCTATTTTAAAAATGAAATTAATGAACATTCTCTAGATGAAAGGTTGTTCACTATTAATGAGTGGCGTGTTCCGTGGTATGCCGACATTGTGAACTTAATTATTAGTGATATTTTACCCTATGGAATGACATACCAACAGAAGAAGAAATTTATTTCTGAAGCTAATACTTTTTTTTCGGGATGACCCATTTTTATATAAACAAGGAAAAGATCCGATTATTGAAGATGTGTACCATTAAAAGAAACTTATGAGATTATCCAAAAATGTCATAATTCTGATTTTGGTATTGATAAAATAACATACAAAATTTTACAATCTGAATTTTATTGACCTACAATTTTTAGAGATGTTAATGCTTATATCAAAACTTGTGATAGATGTCAAAGAGTAGACAATATTTCTAAAAGAAATGAGATGCCCCTCAATTATATGCTAGAAGTTGAAATATTTGATATTTGGGAATTGATTTCATGGGACCATTTATACCATCTTTAAAAAATTTATATATTCTGTTAGCAGTGGACCTTGTATATAAATAGATAAAAGCTGTTGCTTTACCGCCATGTGATGCTCAAAGTGTTGTAAAATTTTTGAAAACGAATATATTTTGTAGATTTGGGATGCCAAGAGTTGTCATTACTGATGGGGTAAGTCATTTCAGAAATTCCATAATGGAGAAATTATTAAAGAAATATCATATAAATCATAGGATTGCTACTGCTTATCATCCTCAGACAAATGGTTTGGCTGAATTATCCAATCAGGAAATTAAAAGAATTATGGAAAAATCTATGAATCCAACAAAAATGGATTGGCCAGCCAAACTTGACTATGCTTTGTGGGCTTATAGGACTGCATACATAACTCATATAGGAATGTCCCCATATAGGCTAATATTTGGAAAAGTTTGTCACTTACCAATTGAACTTGAGGATAAGACATATTCGGGGATTAAAGAGTTCAATTATAATTTGAAAGATGCTGATGAGAAAATATTGTTATAATTAAATGAGCTTGAAGAGATAAGGAATGAATCTTATGAAAGTGCCAAAATTTATAAAGAAAAGATGAAGATGTGGCATGATAGGAGGATTCTTACTAAAAATTTTCAGCCAGGGCAACACGTTTTGTTAAATAATTCAAGGTTAAGATTAGTTCCAGGTAAACTTAAGTTCAGGTGGATGGACCCATTTATTGTGATTAAAGTTTATCCTTATGGAGTTGTGGATATTAAAGATCCTAAGTTTGAGAAAATATTTAAAGTTAATGGACATAGAGTGAAACCTTATTTTATAGGGGATCAACATAAGTTTAATGATGGAATGATGTTGGGTCAACCAGAGTAAGCACTGGTTACATTGGGCTGACAACGTAAAACCAAGTGCTTTGTGGGAGACAACTCATAGTTATCAGTGTGTTTTTATTTTGATTGTTATTTTATGTGTGATTAAGAAAATTTGGGGTAGTATTTTTGAGACTATTATGTGTTAGTATTGATTTAAGACTTTATTTAGTGATCTAGACATGTTAAAATGAGAATTTGGACGTTAAGTTGACTAATGCAAAAATGTGCACTGACGCTTAAGCGCCAAATCCGACACTTAAGCGCGACAGTTTAAAGACATGTGCGAAATTAGTATTCTAGAAGGGAGACCGCCTAGAAGTTAGCAAAAACGTGCCAAGGCAGTTTCTAAACGTGTCTAAGAGTTATTGGAAGGATTTAGGCCCATAAATATTGGATGGCAATTGAAAATGCAATTTAGCTACACTAGTTATATAGAGGAAGTGGATAAGGAGATGTTTCTTGAGCAAAAGTGGATTGAAGAAGATTGCATCAGAGCATGTCACCACTGTCCGTTTTATCAACTTTATATTCCAGTTTTCCCAGGAGAGACTAATGAAAGACCTGAATTTGTTCCTTCTAATGAAAAATGGAATTAAGTTCTACGTTTAAAGTTATGTTTTTGTGTGTTTAAAGTCGTTGTCTTTAAGTGTTTTAGTGTTTAAGACTTGCTTTAGTGTTTGTGTTACTTGAGTGTTTAATTGTGAAAGATTGTTAAGTGTTTGTATTTAGGAAAATTTTCTCATCCAAAACTATTTGGAATGAGAAATAAGTGTTTAAGTGTATTTGTACTCATTTGTGAATTAATATAAGTTTGTTTGTGTGAAATTTTGTGTTATTTTAGCCTCGAATTGAAATATTTATTAAAGAGAATTTTGAGATAAAGGAGTGTTACAGGAAGTTGAAAATAGTCAGTTAAGTGCTATGAAACCATTTAGGGGTGGTGCATTTTACTTTGATTTGAAATTTTTGAAAATCGTGCACTTGTGCATGAGCGCCACATCTCGCGCTTAAGTGCGAGCAAACTCGAGAGGCAGGCGCCGAAGCGCCACTTTCCCGGGCTTAAGCGTCGGTTCATAAAAACCGGTTCGCGAACGGTTAAAAGTGAATTTTGAGCCGAAAATCGCCATTTTTACGCCTCCCATCACCTTCAACCTCTCAAAAATGCACTTTTAGAAGGCTAGGCACATCTAAAGTGAAGATTTCTTGGTGAAATTTGCTAGATCCAAGTTTTTTGAGGTAAGAGTTTTATTTCTATGTGAAAATTTTGAATTTTCACCATGTATGTTGAGCACATTTGGAAAAATTCTAAAATTCACTATTTATGGTGACAAAAGGAGGAAAAATCTATGAAAATTACATGAGAAGTTTAGTTTGTGCTTATGGAAGTTTAGTTTAGTAATTTAAACTTGAATTTTGAAGTTATTGTTGAAATTTGTCAAATTTGTAGAATGACACCAAGATTGAAGAGGAGCATAGCCAAAGCCCCTTTCGATTCGAGTAAATTTGTTAGTTCAAAAGCTCAAGATCGGTATAGTGATGAGTTGCAATCACACAAATTGATTCAGGAGCCGTGTTTTAGAAATTCGGGTGGAGATGTGGAAGATTTAATTGTTCGCCGACAGTGGGAACAATTCTGTTGTTTCTCTGCTGTGACAGTTATATATGTTGTAGGGGAGTTTCATGCAAATCTCCCTGAAGCTGAAGACAATCGAGTTATAGTTCGAGGAAAGTTGTTACCTTTTTCGCCAGAGGTAATCAACTTGTTTTACCATTTACCACCGTATACGTTTTGTTTTTATGCAAATTATAGTCCTACTGAAGGGGAGTTAGACGAGATTATTTCTTATTCGACTATTGGGAGAGGACTTTGGAAGATCACTAATGAGAGGAGAGTCAACTTCCCAACTTCAAAGTTATGTGCACCTTCAAAGGTCTGACACTATTTTATTTCTGCTCGTCTGCTTTCGACCAATCATATCAGTGAAGTGACCAGAGAAAGAGCGAAGTTGAACTATTGTATTCAAGAGGGAAAGCTCATCAACAGTAGAGCTTTGATCTGTCAGATTATCATCAGTTCTGCTACAGCTGTTACAACTGCAGGTCTGGGATTTGCTTCCTTGATCTTTTCTTTGTGTGAGCACGCTGGAGTTAAATATGATAGCTGGGAGGAAGTGTTATTACCTCTAAAACCCATCACTAAGGTGAATGTGAAGACTTTTTTTGAGCATTCAATTTTTGGCTGGAGAAGAGGATTTTCCAGAAGCTATGAAATGGAGACGTCTGCTGCTTTTACATCTAGACCATCTACCTCACGTGCTTCTACATCTCGAGGTGAGTCTACTGAGACCCAAGATCAATTATTGTAGAGGATGATGGATAATATTAATTTTACCGCTGATAGGGTACAAAATTTAGAGCGTTTTGCAGAGCATACTGATAGGTATAATAGGAGAAAAAGTGATTATGTATAGAAATTTTACTCATCTTTGGAGAGCCTCATTATGGGTAACAAAGGAGTGCAATTTCATCCATATCCTCAATATCCTGATTATGAGCCTGCAGAAAAGTGGTATAACGGTGATTCAGAGGATGAAGAGTAAAGTTGAGAGATTTTTTTTATAATTGTAATATGTATGAACTATGTGGTTCGGGCTTGCTACATTTGCATCTATGTGTTGGTTTGAACTATGTGATGTGGTTTGTACTTTTATGTTTAAGTGAGAATTGTGATGTGATGTGTTTTCATGTTTTGGACTTGAGACATGTATGTATGTTTACTTGTTTAGATATTGTGATGTGTGAGACTTTTATTTTTAATTGTATTGTAATGTTTGTGTTAGTTAGTAGTTCGTTTTAAAATTCTAGGGTAGTAACTGTTGCGAGTTTTGTGATTTAGTTAGTTTAGAACTTAACTTAATTCTATATCTGTTGCAAAGTTGAAAATCTTGCTAACTTAGGTCTTAAATTTGAAACTTAGGAAACTGCTACCCTGTATTTTTCTTTTATCATGTTAGTGTGTTTGTTTTAATGCTGAGATCGTGAAATCAAGTTAGTGTGTTAGTTTACTTTTATGTTTATACCCACTGCTTAGAAGTCTATTGAATCTCTACATGTTAAATGGAAATGAAAATATAGAAAATTTGAACAAAATTAATTTTTCTCCTGTTTTTGGTTTAATACTTGTATCATTAGGGTTTAAAAATTCCTGTTAGTATGTTATTTTAAATTTTCAGTCATGCTTATATATATTTGATGCTAAACTGTTTAATCTGTTAAAAATTTAAGTTTGAGGGGGATGAAAAATATTTTCAAAACTGGAATTTTATTTATTCTCAAATGTGCTGCAAGTGAATTTGATTTCAAAAGAAAAAAATTGATTATGTATATGAAGTTATATTAGAGAAGTAAAATTTGATTTTAGAAATGAGTAAGAAAATTTAGTTAAAATTTTTTGTAATGAAGAAAAACTTTAAGTTAAAAAGTTTTTAGATGAGAAAATTATTAATATAAGTAACTATCTTTAGTAAGAAAAAATGTATTTTTGAAAAATTTAGATACTTTAAACTTTTATTTTTAATACTTAAATTTCTTTTATTAAAATAATTTTTAAAACTATTATTATATTTATAAATAAAAGACTTACATCAAGATTTTGCTTTAGAAAAGGAGAAGTGAAATTCAAAATCATTAAAGATCTATCCAGATATAGTAATCCTTGCTTGAAAAAGAAAAGAAAAAAAAGAGAGGAAAGAAAAAGAAAAGAAAAAAGAGAAAGAAAAAAAAAAGAAAAAAAAAGGGAAAAAAATTAGGAAGGAAAAGCTTGAGGATTAGTGCCTAATAAAAATTAATTATACATTTGATCTTTTTAAAGTATAAGACTTGAGAAACTCTTAAGCTTATAAATATAATATAGTAAGTAAAATTATTTTTAATGAAAATTTTTAAGTTGAAATAATAAAAGAATTAAATTCTAAATTTAGAAAATCTACAATATATTTATGAATTAGATAGAAACTCATATTTTCATCTTTCTTAACATTAAGAATTTCTAAACTTTAAGTTGATCTCATTTACTGAATATTTTTTCTAAATTAGGCTGTTATATTTCGAAATCAAAATTTTAGTAACTCCTAAAGAAACTCATATACATATTATACATATTTAGTTTTCAAAGATTGACGTGTTACT
>NEWO01000497.1:23140-39076 GCA_003013225.1 Phalaenopsis aphrodite | reverse complement strand
TTTATAGCATCTCTAGTAAGGGTAAAAAATATTATTGCTCATATTTGGCACAACACAATTTGAATACTTCCACAACAAAATTTCTATACTTATTACTGATTCATAACAAGAAGAAATATATTTTCATATTTAGTGATTTTCTTCTACAAAAAACTATAGTTATCTTTTTAAATTGTTATTGTTCTATCAAAATATTAAAAATACAAAAAAATATTTCAATTTTCATTACTGAAAAAATTATCTTTAGTTTAGATAATTATCTTTTTATTAAAAATAGAAAGTTTGTTATTCAATAGTGCATATTGTGTATTCTACCTATGGGTTCGATATTCATGTCTTAATTAAAAGGTCCTAAATTACTTGATAACGATATGTATACTTGCATAGTAATCCATTATATAGAAATTAAAAGTTAAATTCTTTTTTTCTTCAAGATCTTGCAAAATAAGAAAATATAAGTGAAATATAATCTGAATTATTGTTGTACTGTGCATATTTGCAGTATCCATAAATCAATATGCTAAGAGCACAGTCCACCAGATGCACAAAATATGGCAGTAACACCCATTCCATTCAATTGTTATTATGTTAGAAAATATTATGTAATTACAGACTTGACAGGGTGGCCATGGCGCAATCACATACGTGATCACTGTGTACAGACTCGAAGGATCAAATTCTCGTGTGATTTGTGTAATCTAGACTTCGGTCCTTATGTTTTATGGATGTCAAGAGGTGGATTTTATGGGGAAGATAGTTCCTGAAGTTCTGAAGGTATTATTCAGGCTCATACAGGGAGATTGCTTCTCGATGAGAGCCACTACCTCAGTATGTGCTCCGAGGCATGTGAAGCTAGATCTCATTCCCGTGGATTTGATACTTGATGAACTGGCAATGTATCTTATTTGGTCTCGTTAGACCGAGAATTCTCTAGCAAGGTAGAGATTAGAGGGATATCTGATCGGGGTTGAGCTAAAGAGTGACAGTACCGAGTGGAATGAGTGGAGGACCATACCTTCCTTGCTTTACACCTGACAGCTCATCTCGATAGTTCCATCGATTGCCGCATCTATAGATGGCTTTGAAAAGGTGAGGGACATCTGGGCGAGAAGTTGAAGTGGCACATGGTGATAGATCGATTCAGGAGTACTCCATAAATTTGGAGTGAATGTGGACAAATCTTGTTATGGAGATACCACCTGGATTCAATATTAGACCAAACAGTGGGCAAGGTGTGCAGGCTCACAAAATCACTTAATGGCTTGAAGCAGCCTCCTCGAGCCTAGTTTGACAAGTTTAGAAAAATTATGGTGAGCATAGGATTCAACAGATCAATTCTGACCATACGATGTTCTTATGACAATATAGAGGTCACACCACTATGCTTGTTGTGTACGCTAATGATATGATTGACACTTGTTATGATGAAATTGATATTGTTTAGCTAAGTTAAGATTGAGCAAATTATTTGAGGTGAAGGATCTTGGATAGCTCAGATACTTCCTTAGGATTGAGATAGTCCCTAGACCAGATGGGATGAGCTTGTCTCAGAGGAAGTATATACTGGATCTTCTGACGAAGCAAGTGTGTTGTGATGCAAGCATGCAATCTTTCTAATTGATTAGAAGGTCAAGACAAGTGCAGAGGTAGAAGAGTCAGTTGATTGCCAGAGATATCAGATATTGGTAGCTCGTTTGATCCATCCTAGTCACACTCATTCCGACATCTCATTTGTAGTGAGCGTAGTGAACAGCTACACGAATGAACTATGGAAGGGACAAAAGAACATAATGCACCAGGTTTTGAGGTACCTGAAAAGTGCACCAAGTAAGGGGTTGATTTTCTGGAAGAATAAGCATGTAGGCCTTGAGGGCTATTGTGATTTTGACTCTGCGAGTTGTGTTGATGACAGAAGGTCCACATCAGGATACTACATGGCCGTAGGGGGAAATTTGGTCTATTGAAAGAGCAAGAAACAAACGGTAGCAGCGAGATCTTTGACGACCTCATTCACAACCAAGTGGAGTGCTATGTGGATGATTTGGTCATAAAAAATAAATAGAAAACAAAGCATTTGTACGATTTAAGGATCATGTTCGAACGATTACGACAATATAATCTTAAAATGAATCCCTTAAATTGCACCTTTAACGTTACCTCCGAGAAATTTCTATGATTCATTTTTTGTCATCGGAGAATCGAGATCGACCCGGATAAGATTAAAGCTATGTTGGAAATGCCTCCTCCCAAAACCCTGAAACAACTACGTTCCTTTCAAGGAAAATTGGCGTATCTGAGACGATTTATTTCTAATCTCTCAAGTAGGTGTCAGCCCTTCTCGACATTAATTATAAAAGATGCCAAATTTGTTTGGGAAGAGAAATGCCAGCGGGTATTCAAGGATGTTAAACGATATTTAATGACACCTCTTGTTTTAGCAGCCCCTACCCCGAGAAAACTGTTGATACTTTATACTGCGGCTTTAGATGACTCTCTTGGAGCCTTATTAGCCCAAGTCAATGATGAGGGTAAGGAAAATGCACTATAATACTTGAGTTGTCATCTAGTACCAACAGAGATAAAGTATCCGCCTATCGAGAAGCATTGTTTAGCTTTAATTTTCGCCGTTCAAAAGTTTAGGCACTACATGCTTTCCCATAAAATTAACCTCATCTTAAAAGTTAATTCGTTTCAATATTTGATGACCCAACCAACACTTTATGGACATCTAGGGAGATGGTCAATGATTTTATTACAATTCGATTTAACTTTTGTTCTCCTCTGCGTTATCAAGGGACGGATTTTAGCAAATTTTCTCACTGCACACCCATCGCCAGCTGGGTCACCACTCAATGATGAATTGATACTGCAAGTAGAACCCTTCAATGCTAGATATTGGGAGATGTATTTTGATGGAGCTTCATCAGCCCGAAAAGATAAAGGATCAGAAATGGTTATTCCAGGCAAAGCTAGAATTGGTCTGATTTTTATCACACCAGATAAGGGTATGTTGAGATTCTCCTATCACCTGACAGAGTCGTGTACAAATAACAAAGTGGAATATGAAGCGTTAATCACTGGTTGGAGTTGGCAATCTCAATGGATATAACGAATATTGTCATCTATGATGATTCCCAACTTATCATTCAATAAGTTTCTGGACAACACAAGATTCTAAAACCAAGATTAGCAGAATATCATCAGTATGCAATGAGGCTGCTACAGTAGATCCATAATGTAACTCTATATCGGACTCCTCGGGGAGATAACACACATGCCAACGCTCTAGCGAAACTTTCTAAGGAATTGGTGTGTCCATCGGAGGATTCCATTGATATTAAAGTACAAGTAAGACAAGTTTTGTCTTGAATCGACCTCAGCAATCTACATAAGCTCAAAGAAAAAGAAGGAATGATGATTGCAGTCACTGACATTAATGAGGATTGGCATTAAGTCATTAATAGAATATTTGCAAACTGGAAATATTCCAGAAGATAAGTCTGAGGCTTATCATATCACAAGAAGGGCTATGTCATACGCCCTAGTGGGAGATGTTCTCTACCGGAGGTCATTTGATCAGATGTGGCTGCATGTCTGAGCAGAGCAGAAGCACAGAGTATTATCAAGGAAGTACTTGTCGGATTGTTTGGTGCTCACCAGTCAAGGCCGAAGATGATAATGAAGATCAAAAGAATCAGATATTATTTGCCAGCGATGATATTCGATTGTCTGGATACAGCTAGAAGGTGTCACCTTTGCCAAGTGCATGGGGTAGTCTTACACCAACCTCTGAATGTGCTACACCCAACTGTTGTCTCATGGTCATTCGAGTGTTGGGGTACGGGCATAATAGGTATGATAGACCCTCCATCTTTTAAGGGACACAGATTTATTCTTGCCTCTTCAGACTACTTTCCAAATGGGTAAAGGCAGTGCCATTACGAGAGGTTACATCACAACACGTCCTTCAATTTTTTAAAACCAACATTGTCTACCATTTCAGTGTTCCACATAGAGTGATTTTCGATAATGGGACAGCCTTCAAGAGCACGAAAATCAACAACTTTGTCAAACGACATGGGATAGATTGGAGGTACTCAACAATCTACTACCCTAGAGCAAATGACTTAGTTGAGGCTTTCAACAAAACACTCGTACAGATTTTGAAGAAGACACTGGACAAAAATAAAAGACATTGACATAACAGACTACTAGAGCTTTGTGGGCCTACCGGATGACGTTCAGGTCTCCCACTCGGTGCACACCATATGCACTTGTGTACGGGTCTAAGGTCGTATTGCCGCTAGAAGTTCAGACACCGTCTCTTAAAGTCGTCGTCGCCAAACAACTCATAGCAGAACAAAGCGCAAAACTTAGACGGGAAGAACTGGAAAGTCTTGAAGGAAAACAGATAGAAGTAAAACAACACTTGGAGCTTCACCAAGCGAGAATGGTGCAAGCACTTAACAAATTGGTCCGCCCGAGGACGTTTAGAGTCGGTGACCTCGTTCTCGTTCTCAAAAGACCTATTCTTGCTCACCGTAAGATAGGTGGAAAATTTCAACCAGCCTAGGTGGGACCATTTATTATTGAAGAAGTTTACTTAGGAGGATCTTACCAGCTGGTGGATTTCAGGGGCAAAATACCTATGTTGTTGGTCAACGACAGCTACTTGAAGATATACTACCCGACATGAGGCCGCTTGAAATCAACATTTGCTTTTTTTGAAATTTTAGTTGTTCTGGCGTTATTTATTTGGTCAAACGTCTGTGACTGGGTCCTAAATTTTGTAATAAATTAACCTCAATAAAATGAAAAGGTTTTTGAAATTGCTCATTTTGTTTTTCTGTTTTCTAAATCTAATTAAATTAAATAAAGTTGAATAAATAAAATTTTCAAATTGTTGATGCTTTGTTTTTGTTCTTGCTCATGATGGATGTCAGGGCGCTGATGTTTTCTGTCTTCTACGGAAGAAATATTAGAGCCCAAGCTGATCTTTTCCTTCAGAGTTGGCTTAAATATCACACTTGATAAGGAAAGGGCTGCTTAGGGCGGCGTCATCGACCCTGATTTCGACTTTGGTCAGGTTGATGTGAATTATGAAGGTCCCCTGATGGACATTGTTAGCCGACAGGAAAAGAAGGATTACCGTCTCTACTGAAAATTGGAGCTGAAGATGATTCCTCGCGAAAGAGAAAGAAGATAAACACTCAACATTACTCGGTGGAAGGGACCAGTCGACTACAATACCTGATAACTGCGCCGACGGAGAATTTAATAAGTGTCAATGAGGATAGAGTGCCTGAAGCACCACTTCAAAGAATGCGGCGTCGCAATGCTAACTGACGCAAGCACAGAGCCTTCAAACGGGAAGAAAGAAGAAAGCAAAGAGAAGCAGCTGGATTACGTACCTCAATTCCTGAAGGAAGAATTTATGAACCACCTACAAAAGAAACCTCTTCCAGTCTACCAGATACAGAGGATGAGCTGGAGTCGGCTGCAGAGCCAATGCAGATGGATTACCCCATGAATCCTATAGAGGTTATCTGATGTGTAATGCAGAGCTGCCCACAAGAGCATCCACTGGATAAGCATTCGTAGAATGCCCAGGATGCAATATTTTACCCTTGGACTGCTACAGTTCAGCGCAAGAATCCACAGCTACTAGAGTGGAGGATCACGAGGCAGCACATACAGACGTTGAGTCATACATTCCACTACCTGCAGATACAGAGCATACGCTGGTCTTTGAAGAGGTTGAAACAAGAAAACCAACGTTGCCCTGATAGTTTGATGATATTCCTACGGTTGAGATGGAAAGAATGTGCAGGGTCAGACGAAGAGAATTTGAATTCTATGAGGAAGTTCAAAATGAAATGGTCAATATATTGGAAGGCTTGGCGCTATATACTGAAGTCTTCTCAGAGAGCGATGAGAAAAGGATTTTAGAGTGTGTGCTTGATCTGCAAGTCAGAGGCCGAGCTGGTTTACTGAGGCCAAGAACATATTCAGAACTGCAGAAATGGATGCGTGGGAAAGGTAGGATAACCATTTAATGTGGTTGTTGCTACAATTTTGCTGAAGACAGGCAAGGGAACCCCCATGGTATCTTATGATATGATGAGGTGGATCCGATGACTTATGTGATAAAGAGAATGGTCAAAGATTAATTCGATGGAGTATACCAGACTGCATACCGAACAATTGTATCATCAACATTTATGATGAGGGGAGTTGCATTCCTCCTCATATTGACCATCATGATTTTGTTAGCCCCTTGTGCACAGTGTCTTTCGTCAGCAAAAGCAATATACTCTTTGAAAAAAGATTGACATTGTTGACCCTGGGGAATTCAAAGGGTGAGTTGAGATTATGAAATGTCTAGGTTATTACCCGAAACTTATTTATAATCCTTTGGAAATCTTGTAGGACATCTGAACTTATTATGATTTGATTAATGGAATCATCCTCAAAATTTAAACCCATTAAGTTATGATATAGGATCTGGTAGACACACCTTAAATTTGTATTTTCTACTTTCCTTATAAGCATACTTTAATTCCTGCAAAATTAAATATACATATATGTGTTTTGCAAGTACTGAATTTTCAGGTTGAACGAGAAGACTCATCAGATACACTTTTACAGTTTACAGTGTTTTCTTTTCTCGTACTTTCTACATTGTACTTTTAAGCTTACAAACTTGCATGCTAAACAACGATGTCACCCTGCATGAAAATCAAAACTGCTAGGATAGCCACAAAACTAAAACCAAAACCAAATTAAAATTGACCAAGATAAAATTCACCGCCACAATATTCAAAATATATGACAACTCAAAATTTAATCACAAACATCACAAACAACAATTGCAACTAAATTAAAACGTCTCTATCAGATGATCGGGAATCTCTCAGGGGAGGTAACCTACGGTTGCTAACGAGACTTCCCATGGTCTAGATGAAAGTATGGAACTCATTAAGTTGAGTATAGCAAATTCATTTGGACTAAGTGAATCCAATAGAAGATAGTGGTACCAGAATGAGGGAACCGTAGGATCCTAACCGATGTCGCTCTAATCAAATTTAATATGCCCCCATAAAATTTAAATAACTACAACCATAGGGACATCTGATTTGACACCATAACTTGACACACTAGAAAACTTGAACTCGCCATGACGAGGAGTTTGGAGCTAGCATTGTGGGCAGCATGGCCATCTTCAACTGCAAAACACTTCTACATAAGCTAAACCAATTTCCTTCCTTAGAATTAAACAACAAAGCCATAGACCTCGAGGTTGTTTGCTTATGCAACGTAAATCCTCACCTATCTTTAGGCCTTTGTACAACTCTGTTATATAATATAAGCCCTAACTCGTCTTAGGATTCTGAGGTTTTCTTCTGTCACGACCTAAATCCTCATATCTTCCAGGCTATTTGTGTGATCGTCTCACACGAATATAAGCCCTACTTAATAAAATCTACAGGATGAAACACCTAAATATTTTTCCTTAAAATTGAAGTCAAACCATAGGATAACTTGGGAAGTCACTGAGGTTCTCCCCGGATCTATGACATCCTCTAGTTCTTCCTCCTTTTGACTCTACAACAAAATGTTCTAAATTTGAGTCATTCCCCTTTCACACCTCTTTGTCCGATTTCGTTGAAAAGTCTTATCCTATTGAACTCCTTGAAGATAATATTTTTTGATTTTTTTCGAGAGTTTTCTTAGATGACTTTGATTATCTAATAAGTAATTAATTATATGGGCTTTCTTTTATAGGAAGCTTTTCTGAACCCAACTTAAAATAAACACTATTTAATTTTTCATATTAAATAAGAGAAATTGTCGGTAAATAAAACGGTTTCACAGACCAAACGGATGTCATTTATTTCTTAGTTTATTTGATCGAACCTCATCTCAAGCTTTGTGTTTATCCTTCGAGATAAATACAGTGTTTGAGGTATAGTGCTCTTTCATTTAAACTATAAAATGTATGACATTAGTTTGATTTCATATTTTTCTAAAACTTATATATATATATATATATATATATATATATATATATATATATCTGTGTGTGTGTGTAAATTAAAATGTCCTTCGAAGGGGGTAACAGGATTTCGATCATCATGACCGATAGCTTTTAACGGGAAACTCCTTAACCAAAACAGTGTCGACACATGACCGTCCTTGTCTGCACTAAATCTCTCAAAATTTCTCATATCTTCCTCACCAATGTCAGCATGATCACTCGACACATATCTATGGATTCAGCACCATAAATTCTTTGCTAAATTTCAATTCTCATTTCGAAATCAGTACCTAAATTCTGACTCTCTTCTTTTGAGGTCAGTCCCTAACTGCTGATTCTCTTTTTGAGATTGATCCTTAAATTTCAATTCTCATTTCAAAATCAGTACCTAAATTCTTTTTCCTTTTTTCGAGGTCGGTCCCTAACTGCCGATTCTCTTTTTGAGATTGATCCTTAAATTTTAATTCTCATTTTGGAATCAGTACCTATATTCTGACTTCTTTATTTCGAGGTTGGTCCTAACTTTCGATTCTCTTTTTGAGATTGATCCTTAAATTTCAGTTCTCATTTCAGAATCAGTACCTAAATTCTAATTCCCTTCTTTCGAGGTCAGTCCCTAACTTTTGATTCTCTTTTTGAGATTGATCCTTAAATTTCAGTTCTCATTTCAGAATCAGTACCTAAATTCTGATTCCCTCCTTTCGAGGTCGGTTCCTAACTGTCGATTCTCTTTTCGAGATTGATCCTTAAATTTCAATTCTCTTCTCGGGATCAATACCTAATTTCTGATTCCCGTCTTTTGAGGTCGGTACCTAAATCCTGGCTCTCTTTCATTTAGGAATTAATACCTAAATTTTAATTCTTATCCTGGGATCAGTACCTAAATTCTGATTCCTACCTTTTGAGGTCGGTACCTAAATTCTGACTCCCTCTCTTTTGAGAATTTATGCCTAAATTTCAATTCTCATCCCAGGATCAATACTTAAATTTTGATTCTTACCTTTTGAGGTCGGTACCTAAATTCCGACTCTCTTTTGGGAATTGAGACCAAAATTTTAATTCTCATCCTAGGATCAATACCTAAATTCTGATTCCTACCTTTTGAGGTCGGTACCTAAATTTTGACTCTCTCTCTCTCTCTTTTGAAATTGATACTTAATTTTAATTCTCATCCCGGGATCAACACCTAAATTCTGATTACTACCTTTTGAGGTCCGTACATAAATTCTGACTCTCTCTCTTTTGGAATTTATACCTAAATTTCAATTCTCATCCCGGAATCAGTGCTTAAATTCTGATTCCCTCCTTTTAAGGTCGATACCTAAATTCTGACTCTACCTTGTTGGAATTGATGTCTATATTTCATTTCCCACCTCAGATTCAGTACCTAAATACTGACTCCCCTCCTCCAAAAATAACTGAAACTTGATAATTTCAAACCTTCTCTCCAATCTCGAGTAAGAGTTCCTACTCTTTGATTTCAATCAGACATGCTCTTGTTAATTCCCCAGCAAAAACAACTAGCACTCAAATTCTACACTCCTTCTATGTATGTTGACTTAGGAGTCTGTATTAGATTTGTTAATCTTGTCGGTCAATGCCAATACGCGCAGTGTGCTTGCCCAGCACACCACACCTATTGGGGGTCCATTTGTTAACTTCACTTTTGGTTGAGGTTTAGTTTTCCCTCTTTAGTAGCCTAAGGTCTAGCCATAGGACTTTCCTGTTGACTATTCCTAGAAAACTAGAAAGGAACCCTCGCAATTAGAAATTCTAAACTTTTCTTTCCTTAGCTTGAAGTTCCATATATTGGTCATAATCTCTAGCACTTAGTAGGTAGGATCAGTATGAAGGATCTCAAGGAGAGCCCCCATAGAACTGTTTGACCTTAGGGCTGACTCTGGGTGTTGGTCTGGAGCTAGGGCACTCACCTGCACTCACTATCACCCACAATCACTCACAATCCTGAACCCAAAATTGTTGACTTTGATCCCTTGATCTTTTGGGAGACTCATGTAGATGGTCCCCTAAACCCACTAGCCCTAGGTTATGGTTTAGCTAAGACCAGTAAATAAAAGATCCAAATGGGGATTTCATTGGTCCATAACTCATACATGGTGGTTGGCACCCCAATTCTAACAAAAATGTCCAACTTGGCCTTTTGCCCCTAACTCCACCCAAATTACCTAAATGCCCTTGAAACCCTAAATTTGGTCAAAATCCTCAAATTCATTAAAAATACCCAAACTTCTTCAAAAAATCATTTTAAACCTTTTGAAAATACCGAAATTTCCCTAATCCACCCAAAAATTCCAAAATTACCAAAATACCCCCAAATTTGTCAAAATTACAAAAACACCCTTGGCACCCCAAGCTTTCCCAAAACCTCCAAAATCAGTTCAAATGTCTCCAAAACCAATTTAGACCCTTCAATTGAACCAAATTTGACCAATTTGATCATTTCGACCAAAACCCCCAAATGGTCTTTAAAGACCCAATTTCCTCAAATTCACCTCAAATGTCCATCAATTTGGCCCAAATTATCCTTAATTCAATTCTAAACTCAAATTAATCTTTCATTAGATCAATCCAAACCAAATCCAAGCCTAATTGACCCATGCTTTGAGCTCAATTTTGATCTAAGTCAACCCCCCAATTTTAGCACTATGACTTAATCTCACTTTTATTGAAACTCATAGCCTACTCAATTTGCCCCAATTTGAATCCTAAACTCTTCATAACACTTCTACACATCAAAATTGTGCTTAAAGTGGCCTTTTTGAAGCCTCAAATTCACTTAATTTTAACCTAAGTTCAAAATCTTCAAATTTGCCCCAAAACTGGATGTCTCCAAATTGCACCAAATTGAATGCCCTAACCACAAAATTGACACTCAATTTATGTTGAAAACTCTACATGACATTCCTATAGATAATTTTCAACCACCAATTTGGGCTTAGCTTAGCCTAGAACCAAGTATAGTCCAACATGCCCAAAGTGACCAAAATCCCAAAATCCTTCAAATTGAGCTTCCAATTGAACTTAAAATTACTTCAATCCTTCACCAAAAATCTTTATGACAATCATTTACACAATGTTGATCAATCAATTGAGCTCAAAGTCATGTCTAGCCTAAACCAAACCCAACTTTTAGCCATTTTTGACCCAAATTAGACCCATGCACCAAAATTGACTTAGCCATCCTAAAGTCACCAAATTAAGGTTTCCACAGCCACTAAGCACACCTTATTGGCCAGGCTAAACCATCGTCACCCAAGAAAGCTATCGACCAATGGGTCCCTAAATTAGGGGATTTGTTTCCATTTTTGAGCCATAATCAAAATATCTTCCCCATCAGCACTTGTCATTGATTAACCCTCCCACTGGCTCACCTGACCCTCTTACCACCACCCTTGGCCCTGTCAGCCAGCCTAGTGGCCGGAAAACTCCAAAACTGAGGGTCACCACCCCTAAATCAAACCCAATTTTAACCTTGGGGGCCAGCTCACCATAATTGATTTTAGAGCTTCTCAGCCCTCCACCTAAGCACTAATTTGCACCTGAATTCATGCCATGGCAGCCACCCTAAAGCAGTTTATTTTGAACCCACCCTCTCATGGCCAAGACATGAAGTGTGCAAAATTCTTGGGGAAACTCTGTCTAATTGCTCTCAGACACTCTCAAAGAACTCCTAAGCTCATTGCCACCATTTTCCTCACTTGATCTCCACTGTGAAAGCCTAATTTTGAGCTAAAATTTCTACCCAAAACCAGGAAAGAATTCTTTGATGTTCCACAGTCCACCAAAATCAAATTGCTTGTGCACACACACTATCCCTAGGGCAAGAGAAGTTGATTCCTCATAAAATCCCCATTTGAAACAGCCTCTAATCCACCTTGGTCGATATCATACCTAAACAATTCACAAGAGCTTAAAACTTCATCTGAAGGTTCGTTGGGTCCAATTGAGGCTACCACAACCATCTGATTGAGGCTTCCCCTCTTAGACAAAGGTATTGAACCTCAACCCTAATCCGAGCTTATTTTGATTTTCCATTTGTAATGGCTTGATTTCATACATGATTAATCGTATAGATGTGTTTGTCTTGAGTAGATGAAGGTTTAGAAACAACCCTCAATGAGATTTAGGTTGAGTCTGGGCGAAGATCTTAAGGTTTTAGTGTGAATGGCTTACGGGTTAGGTCACTTGGGGATGATAATGGAGAGCCATCTGATCGCGCTTGTATCCAACCAACGGAGGAGATCAAGCCGGACAAGCAGATGGTGCGTGAGCCGCGGGCCGCGTGGCAGCTGAAGTGGATGGTGGCGTCGAATGAGAGTGCACCGTGTGTGAGTTCAGAGCCGTTGTAGGATGAGGTGGCGCCGCTTGGATAAGTAGAAAAATATGGATTTTATGAATTATTTTAAATACCTAAACTTCAAAAATTCATATCTTTCTCCATAAAAATTATAAAAAAAAAGAAAAATACCCACTTGCTCAGTGAACAAAAGAAAATAATGTGGACTAAAAATAAAAATTATTTGGCAAACATATGATTTTTAATGAATTAAATATCCTTTGTAGTATTTTAATTCTCAATGATTAAATATTGCTCACCATAGCTTGAAACTTTTAGGGTTCTTTCTTCATCATAGAGGGGGTGTTCTCTGATTTTTCCAATGTCAGAGAGCATCTCTATACTTCTATCCCTAATTTTCAAGCTAGAGTGACCATTTGGCTTAATTTTAATTACATAAATCAAAATGTCTCTTGGAAAATTATGAGAATAATTTGGTAGCTTTCTTGTGGTCAGAGAAGTCTAGGAAAAATATTTTGATGCTTTAGATTACCTTGTGAATTTCTATATTTAATTAAATGCAAATATCTTGTGTTAGTTTATGTAAATTAAATACTTATAAAAAATTAACAAAATTAATCCCACATTGTTCATAAAAATCATATTTATTCACTATAAAAATTTGAAAATTATTTGATTGAATTCAAGTATTCAAATGTATTTTCTAAGAAACCTTGTATTTTTGTACAAAAATGACTACAATAAATTAAATACACTTCAAAAAATTATGAAAAGTGGTTTTCTAAGTTCCTTGTGATCAGGGGCACTTAGAAAAAATAAAAGTTATTTTGGTAAAATACTTGATTTTTTAGTCTTATTTTGAATTTAAAATAATTAAAAATCCCAAAAATGTCAAAATATTTCAAAAGTATTCCCAATTGTTCTCTGATCACTTGGGACTCATAAAATATTTTTGGTAACTTTCCATAAATTAAAATTAATTTTTAAAGGCTTAAAACTGAATTTTCTTTATTCTCCCATTAAAATAATTATAATAAATTAATTCAAGAAGTCATGAAATTTTGTCTAAGTATTTCTCTGACTTAAGGAAACATCTAATAACTTTCTCATGAGTAAAAACTTTATTTTTGAAAATTAAATACATTAATTTTTAAAATTTTTATTTTCTAAATTCAAATAAATAATTAAATTAAATTTTTAGAGGTCCACATATTCTCCTCTAAACATTATAGTTACCTCATGGATAAACCCTCAAAGTCATTTGAGTTGTGTTTAAAGAGTTATGAGGTGAAGTGCCCCAAGGGTGAAGTGGTAATTTCAAACTTTGGTGCCTTAATCAAAATTTAGGATTAACCAAGGGAAATGGGTAATTTTGATCTTAACAAACATGTTTGGATTATTGAAATACAATGGGTTAAAAGGTAGAAACTCATTCACCACCCTTGCACAACATCAACGAAATAATAATCCTCCTAACCTACATGACTTGGAAGTTAACAAAGATCAAATGATTCTTAAGTGGTTGGCTTAAGCTAGAAAGATGATAATTTACTTGCCTTAAGCCCAAAGTTGAGGATGATTTGACCATTTGATAAGAATACAAACCACCTAAATCAAAACTCTGATAATCATTATTTCACCTATCATGATTTTTAAGGGCTTAGTAATGACATATGCTCGATGTCTAAACTCAATTTATCGGATTTAGAAGATAACATAATTGGTGATTAACATATTTCAACACTACAAGCCTGACCTTAGTTGTGGGCACCATAATCTTAAATAACCTAGATTTGCCTTAGGGCACCCACTCACATAACTTTTAAATGAAACATCAATTGACTAATCGAGTATCTTATATTAAGTTTCACTGAGCAACGAGGTAGTCGCACTTCAACCTCGGATGATTGATGGAACAATATGATAAGTTCAAAATGAACTCAAAATAATTCAAGAGAGCCTCAAAGTAGTTTAGGGTCATTCCCTCAACACTTTAAAACCTTCTGGATATTTTGAACAACATATTGATCTTATCATATTTTGTTCTAAAATTATCAACTAGGATCTTCCAAGATCCAACAAAATCTTAGCCTGAGGTTGGTAATTAAAGCTTCATCTACTCTGGCAATTTATGTTCCTTGCAATATTATATACAAGCCTTGCAAGTACTGACCTTTCAGGTGGTGGAACAAGAAGACTCGCTTGGTACGCTTTTACAGTTTACATTACCATCTTTTCTTGTACTTTTCACACTTGTTTTTATGCTTGTAAAACTTGTATGTTAAGCAACAATGACATCCAACATGAAAACCAAAACTGCTAAGATAGTCGTAAAACCAAAACCAAAACTAAAATCAACCAAGGTAAAATTCACCGCCACAACATTCAAAATATAAAACAACTCAAAATTTAATCACAAACATCACAAAACAATAATTGCAACTAAATTAAGACGTCTCTATCGGATGATCAGGAATCCCTCGGAAGAGGTAACCTATGGTTGGTAACGATATTTCCCACAGTCTAAATGAAAGTATGAAACTTAGTATGGAACTCATTAAGTTGAGTTTAGTAAATTATTTTGGACTAAGTGAATCCAAAAGAAAATAGTCGTGCCGGAATGAGAAAACTGTAGGATCCTAATTGATGTTGCTCTAATCAACTTTAATATGCCCCATAATTTTTAAATGACCATAACCATAGGGACATCTGATTTGACATGATAACTTGACACATTAGAAAATCTAAACTTGTCACGACGAGGAGCTTGGAGCTAGCACTGTGGGCAGCCTGACCATCTTCAACAGCAAGAGAAGCTACAACAACATATCCTTCCTTAAAATTAAACAACAAGCCATAATATTTAGAGGTTGTTTTCTTATGCAACATAAATCCTCAACTCATCTTTAGGCCTTTTGTATAGCTCTACTATGAAATATAAGCCCTAACTCGTCTTAGGATTATGAGGTTGTCATTCGTCATGACCTAAATCCTCACATCTTCTAGGCTATTTATGTGATTTTTTCACATAAATGTAAGTCCTAAAACAAATAAAATTAACAGAATGAAACATTTAAATATTCTCTCCAAAACTAAAACTAAACAATAAGATATCTTGGGAAGTCACTGAGGTTCTTCTCCGAGTCTATGACATCCCCTAGTTCTTCCTCCTTTGGACTCTACAACAAAATGTTCCAAATTTGAGTCATTCCCGTTTCACACGTCTATGTCTGATTTCTTTGAATAGTCCTATCCTTTGACCTCTTTGAAGATAATATTTCCTAATTTTTATCGAGAGTTTTCTTAGGTAACTTCGGCTGTCTAAGATGTAATTAACTATAGGGGCTTGCCCATATAGGAATCTTTTCCGAACCCAGCTTACTATAAACCCTATTAAATTCTTCATATTCAATAGGGGAACGTCAAATAAAATGATTTCGCAGACCAAACGGGTGTCATATATTTTTTTGTTTATTTGATCGAGTCTCATCCTCAAGTCTTGTGTTTATCCTTCTGGATAAATACAAGGTTTAAGGTATAATTTTCTTTCATTTAAACTATGAAAGATATGGGATCAATT
>NEWO01000496.1:465424-490302 GCA_003013225.1 Phalaenopsis aphrodite | reverse complement strand
TTAATATTACAACATATAGTCATTCTTGAAATAAATAGAATACTAGAACTCTTAAACTTAATGACTAGATAATTTGGTAGCTACATAATTAATTCAATTACTTGATTTTTTTCTGAAAATTTCGCTATGATATTTATTTAAATCAAATTTATAGTATTTCTGAAATAAAACTTTACTGCATTAGATCATAATTTTTCTATAGTACTAAAATTATTTGAGGACAAGTAATAGTTAAGTTTGGAGGATTTTGACCAAAGGAAAATATTTGAGATTTTCATACCTATTTTATACTGTTTTTGATATGATTGGACTTTAAAGAAAGGTATTTTTGATGTTTTGTTGCAGGAATAATGAATTAGGGTCATTGGAGTAAAAAGATGCAAAAATGAGTGAATTTGGAGCAAAAAGGACCAAAATGTGAAGATTTGAACTAGGCCGCCGATGGCACCCTTGACGCCGTCGACGACGAGATTTTCCCGAGAATACAAGACAAAAATTATCTAGAAGCCCGCTGATGGCGCCCTCGAGGCTGCCGATGACGAGATCGACGGTTATGCCTACTCAAGCTTTGGATGAGGCCAAATTTTGAAGGGATGCTTAGGCAACTCTTGGGAAAGCTCATCTACAACTTTAAAAAAATATTTTGGCTGAAAATGCGAGAAGATTAAGGAAGAGAAGGAAGTCTAAAGTGTGCTAGAGTCCTTGGAGGTTACCATTAGAGTGTAACAATTGTGAGAAATTCTTTGAGAGATTGTAAGAGTGGAGGGAAAGTAGTAGATTTCTTCCTCCTTGCTACTTCGAAGAGGAATTCTGTGTGCTGTAAAGAAATAAAGAGATTCAGAAGAACTTCAAGGAGTGTTCTTGGGGAGAAATTAGAGATAAGTTATTTACTTGTTGTAATTACTATGACTTCAATTTTTTATATGAATTCTGAGTTTTGTTGTGTTTTCCCCATGAGTTTTGAGTAGTTTTCTCTGTCTTTCTCCTTGTCTCGAGATTTGTGAAATGGTGATTTGAATTGGTGAAGCCACGAAAATGTTTAAGAAATTATGATGATCTTTTCACTTAGATCTTAAGTTAATTTCAATCTGTCCAATTGATTTGTTAAAATATGTTGAGTTTTATAACTAAAGTGAAAGGTTACATCCAAGATTCAGGGAGGTCAAAGCCCTTGGAAGTTGTGTGTAAATAAATAGGAAAATATTATTATCGGACGAAGAATTGGAGATTTTAGAGTGATAGACTAAAATCCCCAATTCGGTCCTATCGTTTGGGTGCTGATGTGTAGATGTTAGCCCTCAGGTGAGGGGAACGTGGGAGCTCCGAAGTGAGAGTCGGTATCCTCCAAGCCTAGTCGGAGAATCAGTAACCAAGCATAGGATTAGTCAATGTTCTTTATGCCTGGACCAAAGGGTAAGGAATATGTATGCTCCTATTTGACACAATATAAATTGAACTAATTCATTTTATACATTCACTATAATTTCTCGACAAGGAGAAGGATGCTTTCTTATATATTGAATATCACAATTACACCCTACTTTCTATCATTAGTTACTTATTAGTTATTAAAATTATCTATTTATTTCAATTGTCTATTAGTGACAAATAAACATATTGAATGTCGTTGTTGTGATTAAAGTCTTGTTTTTCTAAAGTCTTAGTCCGTAATTCTAAACAACTCCCTGTGGGATCGATATCTAGAACTTAGAGCCCTATATTACTTGAGCGATACGTATACTTGTGTTGACAAATTCGACTTTAACATTATTGAATATTATAATTATACATCTTAACCAAATCAGACATATCTATAAAGTCACGATCAAGTCTTTGGACACCGTTGCTAGAAATTAAATCTTCTAGTAGCGTCATCAAATTCTTGTATTTTTCGATTACAAAAATAAGTCGGTCACCCACTTAAGAGATAATCAAAACATCATAATTCACTAAGCATTGGATGAAAAATATAACAAACACAGTAAAACCAAAACGAACTCAAGATAATTTTGAGGACTATGAAATGTCTAGGGTATTACCCGAGACTTCTTCATAATCCTTTGGAAATCTTTTAGGACATCTGAACTTTATATATATATATATATATATATATATATATGTATATATATGCTTTGCAAGTACTGAACTTTTAGGTGGAGGAACAAGAAAACTCACCAGGTACACTTTTACAGTTTAAAATATTTTCTTTTCTCGTACTTTCTATACCATACTTTTATGCTTATAAACTCACATGTTAAACAACGAAGTCACCCTACATGAAAACCAAAATTTTTAGGATAACCGCAAAACCAAAACCAAATTAAAATTGACCAAAATAAAATTCATCGCCTCAACATTCAAAATATAAGACAACTCAAAATTTAATCACAAACATCACAAAACAACAATTGCAACTAAATTAAGACGTCTCTATCAGCTGATCGGGAATCCCTCGGAGGAGGTAACCTATGGTTGCTAACGAGGCTTTTGATGGTCTAAATGAAAGTATGGAACTCATTATGTTGAGTTTAGTAAATTCATTTGAACTAAATGAATCCAATAAAAAAATAGTGGTACGGAACGAGGGAACCGTAGGATCTTCACCGGTGTCGCTCTAATCAACTTTAATATGCTCCATAATATTTAAAGAACCATAACCATAGAGACATCTGATTAGACATCATGACTTGACACATTAGAAAACTTAAACTTGTTATGACAAGGAGCTTGGAGCTAGTATTGTGGGCAACATGACCATCTTCAACAGTAAAACATATCTACATCAGCAAAACCATTCTTTGCTTAGAATTAAACAACAATCCATAGGACTTTGAGGTTGTCTGCCTAGTGCAACATAAATCCTCAACTTATCTTTAGGCCTTTGTATAGATCTGCTATACAATATAAGCTCTAACTCGTTTTAGGATTCTGAGGTTGTCGTTTGTCACGACCTAAATCCTCATATCTTCCAGGTTATTTGTGTGATCGTTTCACACGAATAAAAACCCTACTTAATAAAATTAGCAGGATGAAACATTCAATAATTCTAATATCCAAAATTGAAGTCAAACCATAGGATAGCTTGGGAAGTCACTGAGGTTCATCTTAGGATTAGTGACATCCCCTAGTTCTTCCTCCTTTGGACTCTAACAAAATGTTCCAAATTTGAATCATTCCCCTTTCATACCCCTTTGTCTGATCTCATTGAAAAGTCTTAATCCTTTGACTTCTTTGAAGATAATATCTCCTGATTTTTATCAAGAGTTTTCTTATGTGACTTCGGTTATCTAATATGTAATTAATTATAGGGGCTTGCTCTTATAGGAAGCTTTTCCGAACCCAGCTTAATATAAACCCTAGTTAATTCTTCGTATTAAATAGGGGAACTTGTCAACAAATAAAATGGTTTCACAGACCAAACAGATGTCATATATTTCTTAGTTTATTTGATTGAGCCTCACCCTCAATTCATGTGTTTATCTTTCGGGATAGATATAGGGTCTAAGGTATAGTGCTCTTTCATTTAAACTTTGAAAAATATGGGATCAGATTGATTTCATATTTTTCTAAACTTATATAAATATGTAAATTAAAACATCCTTCTGAAGCTGGCGACGAGATTTCAATTCTGGTGACCGACAGCTTCTAACAGGCAATTCCTCAACCAAAAATAGTGCTGACAGCTTCTGGCAACTCCACTGGGGTTTGGCTTCTCTCTCCATTTAAATCAGGGAATCTTAACTTCATACATCGGTAATATGTTCATGTCCCACATGAACCAAATTACCTTTATTCTGTTAGCATGCTCTACCCATTTCTGTCTTGGGAAGTACAGTCAACTCTTTCGAACTTCAGGACAGTTTGTTCAACCACTCTTGGGCTTAGAGGTTCAGGAGTTCATTAAGTACTTTTGATCGTTGTATGGGTTTAGACCCCCAATAGGTATGTTGGTGGACTAGTTCCGCCTAGGCATTACACATTGTGAAGTCGGTCCCGCACTGGGTCCTAAACTTTACTTTCCTCTTCGAGCTTAGTTTGCTATTTTGCAAATTAAATCAAATCGTATCGTGCTATGCTTGCTATTTGACTTCTTTAACTAATTAAATCCTTAACTTTCAAACTATTTTTACTAAATTTTAAAACCGTCAAAAACTAAAAAAAACAAATTTTGCCCAGTCTACTGATTGGCCTTTGTTAATGTTTAGTGTTCACACTAGAATTACAAAGTACTGGCCAAATAATTAACCTCAGAGCTTTCTTTTTTAAGCTGTTGCAATGTCACTCCCCACGTTCACCTTTTCCTATAATTTGTCAACTAGCCGCAACACGTGCAATGTCGCTCCCACCATCAAGTTCAGATCTGGATTCTATGAACTTGAAGTTACCCTTGGAAAGGCTCCATTTGTTGTAGTGAAGGTCGCCACTCCAAAAATTTAGGAGCCATCTGCTAAATTTGACCTGAATTGTCCTAAGGAGTTCCCTTCTTGCAATAAGGTGAAAACTACTCCTCCTCCAACACATGCCAAGTTTGTTGTTCCCTTTTATGCTAAAAGAAAGGGGATTAAGATCTTAAAAGATGAAACTGGGGAATTCACTGTCCCTCTATCAGTGTTTGAGATTGGATCAAGTTCAAAGTCTGCACTGCTAACTCGATCACAAAGAAAGAACCACAGTCAAAAAGCTCGGAGGGCAGCTACGGTCCAAATCTCAAAGAAAGTACCGGATGATGAGTTTCCTCATGAGGAGGAATTTAGATTACAAGAGACCTCTTCACTTTTGCAAGGGAGTAGGTTCCATCCCTTAATGAATACTAACGGGTATGAAAGTATCCAGAAGATTGCTGCTACTTTACTGACACCTCATAGACATGGTGGGGAGAGTAAGAAGTCTGCTCCTATCACCCGAGTCAGTACAATTTTCCAGGGATTGGCAGCTAAAGAAGGATGTTCAGTGGTCAAATTTCTTAAGTGAATAAGAAATGTGATGTCCTTGCAAACGAAGAAAGAAATCCTAAGGGATGCAGGATTGTCTGACAGTCCCACAAGTCAGCTAAAGTTTTACCAACATGTATTCCCGTCAAATTCCATCTGGGAAGCTGGATTGATATTACAGTTATCACTACATATTTTGTTGCCTCTACTGCTCCAAAGTCTATGGGACATCGACCGGTCAAGTCACGTCTGTGTCCAAAGGTTCAACCAGTTTTTACTCACAAGAATGTGCCCAAGAGGAAAAAGATGAAGAAATTACCTGGTATTGTGATTGATACGCTCCACGGGGAGCACACTCCTCTCCAACATGTTGATGCCTCTGTTGAGATATCCCAAGGCATCATCGTCAAGAAAGAAAGTGTGGGTACCCAAAGTCGCCATACCAATACGGTCTGCTGAGCCCGCAAGGCAAAATGACAAGGTGGGATAAAAGTCCAAAATATCTGCTACAGAATTTGACGAACAAGTGAAGGACGTTCAAGAAAATCCTCCAGATTTTAATGAAATCTATGAAGCAATAATTGAAGAAAAGGTTGAAAAGCTCAGAGCTGAGATTTTTGAGCTAGCCAAAAAACATAGTGTAACAATTAATGATGATGATGAGGATTTTGATTTCAATAAATACCTCGATGAGGATTTCATGGATATTCTTGTCATTGAGACTAGAGCTGCTTCATTAGCACACGATGTCTAACCTCTTATCGAAGAGAACATCACAAATGATTTACGCTGAGCTATTTTCTTAAGAGATGAACATATCAGTCAAATGGAAAAGCGAATGGATGAGATGGCTACCATGAATACAGTTAATGGGCAATCCCAGTCACAGCAGGTAGCTTCTCCAGGAGATAATCAGCTTGAAATAATCCATATCACCAATGAACAAAGAGAGGTTGCTTCTGCTAATGGAGAAGAGCAGCAAAAGAAAGATTCCTCACCAAATACCATGCCTGAGAAGGATATTAAACAATTGGTCGAATAACAAGTTTGGAAGGCCTTAGCCAAATCTAAGGGTGGTGCATTGATTTCAAGGGGCATACCTTACCCAAAGGAGTTTGATGTCGTCCCTATCCCAAGGGTTTTGTGTCACCGAACTTTAAGATATTTGATGGAACTGGGAATCTTAGGCAACATCTAGCACATTTCTGGGCTAGTTGTGGCAACACAAGAAGTAATGAAGCCTTACTCTTCTGACAGTTCATCGTCAATCTGTCAGGGATTGATTTTGATTAGTATGTCGAGCTACCGAATGGATCAGTTAAGACTTTTGTCGAATTAGAGCAGATGTTCCTAAAGAGATTTGTTGAAGCACAACATCATGCTTCTACTGGGGATCTTGTAGTGGAGAAGCAAAGACCCAATGAAACTTTAGTGGATTACATATTGAGGTGGAGAAACCTTAGCATGAAATGTGAACCTCAACTACAGGAACAACATGCAATTGAGATTCTACTCAAGAGCATACATGGGCAGGTGGCATTCATGCTCAAGGGACTCACAATTAAATCCTTTGAGAAATTATTAAGTAAAGCTAACAATTTACAAGAGGAAGTTAAACATATGGATTCTCAAGAGAAAGTAGAGAAATCCAGGACAACCAAAGTGTTCAAGAAGAGTTCTGGGATAATGACAACAGTCGATAAAGGAAAGCAACCAATGAAAATACAAGTAGATCATTCTCACCAAAGTTCTCAACGATCATTACAACGTGCTCAATAACATGTGCAACAGTATGGATAGTCCAACCAACAGCCATACCAAGGAGGATCATACCAAACGGAAGGTAGAATGGGTTCGACTCTCTCAGAACAAAGGACAAGATAATATTCCTTCAAAGATGAGGCTGTGTCGAAGAAGTTCAAAAACTTGATGAAGAAGATAGAGTTCAAGTTGCCATAACAAAAAAAGCCCGAAGAGGTCGATAAGAAAGATAATCCCAATTTTTGTCTCTACCATAGAATGTTGGGGCATACAATAGAAGGTTGTTTCGTCTTCAAAGATTGGATCAAGATGAACTATAAAGAAAGAAACATAATGATCCAGAAGGATTATTTGAAAGAGCCAGAGAAAGGTTATGTGAATATGATTTCGGCCGAGCTCATCGTTCTGATAGATACATATGCAAATAAAGATGGATGGAGCACAGTTTGGAGCAAGTCATCCAAGAAAATACTGGATCAAATTCAAACCGCTTCAGCTCAAGCAGCCGTTCAAAGCCTACAACTTGCTCAACCCAAGTTGGAGATTTCTCCAGATAAGTCACCGCAACCGGAAGAGAAGGAAAAGAGCGACGTTGTTAAAATTGATAGCGTGGGGGTGTAGGATAGAGGTTGCCTTTGTTTGATTGGTTATCTCAGATTCGGGGAAGTAAATCCTCAAACCCATGACCATGTATGATTATCTTTTTGCCCCACTGGGGTATTATGAATATAATGATTATGATTTTGGCTAGATTTTGGTTATCTCTAATGATATAGTAACTAATTTTATTCAATCTAACTGTGATCTTGATTCCCAAACCAATCCTCAGTCCGATAAAATTGTTAATGAGAAGGAAGAAGATATCGATAATATTGATCGTGATAGCACTGCAAGTGAGGAGCCAGTCCTCGAGTGCCATGGTACACCACTTGCCATCAACTTAGATCTCTCCGATGAAGAAAGAATATCAGAACTTTTTCCTACAACATCTTAGGAAGAAGAAATTATAGAAGTAAATTTAAGGATCGGGAAAGTATTACCTTTAAGATCAGCTCCAATAGATAAAGGAAAAAAATAGTTACTCAAGAAGAACTACCTCCACCTCCGCCAGTGGAAGAGCCACATAACCAAGTAAAAATCGGAGGATTATACAAAGTTGACTATAACGTGCTAGCTCATCTTAGGAGGTTGTTGGCCAAATTAAGCATTTATGACGCTCTAATCCTGTCAAAGGAGATGAGAGAATCTCTAGTTACAGTCTTGCTTGACCTAGAGATTTGCTTGGCTCAGTTGGCCAGCACATCCTCGGATGAAGTTTGTTCGTTGAAATAACATCTGATACACCTAAAATATTTATTGTTGTTAGACACATTTTTATACCTATTTATGAGATATTTCGCTTTAATGGAAGGTATTTTTGTGTTTTCTTTTAGGTACAGGTGAAAAAGGTAAAAAATGCTTAAAGGAGTGAAAAAGAATCAAATTTGGAGCAAATATGTGAAAAATGCACAAAAGTGTTTTGGCGCCTAAGCGCTCGTTAAACAAAGAAGGCCACGCCTAAGCGCCAGAGGCCTCACTCTTAAGCGCCAGTGGCAGTTATTGGATGAGTAAATTCGGTTTTTACAAAATTTGAAGAGGTTTTTGAGGCACATATTGGCTTAATAGGTGATTACAATCATCATAAACAAAAATTATTGTGAAAGCATACATCTCTTAGGGAAATACCTTGAATCAAGATACATTTCGAAGAGATGCCAAGACATCTTTTGGAGAATTACAAAAAAAGGAAGATTGAGACTTTGAAAGGGGCTTTGAAAGTACTGGGAAAGTTTTGAAAGTTCTAAAATTGGGGAGTTAATTGGAGAGATTTTCAGGCACCACATATTTATCCTTTTTATTTTAGTTTTATATTCAGAGCATTGTAAAAGAGAAGAGATTCAAAGGAACTTCAAGATTTTGGTGGAGGACTTGAGATAAGTTTTTATCTTTTATTTTAGACAACTTTTGGTTTTAATTGAGAATTTTTGCTGGTTTGACAATGATTTCTACTTTTAAACTAAAGTGTGGTTTTGTTTTCTCCAAGAATTTTGAATAGTTTTCTTTATCTTTCTTCTTAAAATGATAAGTAATTAAGTGTTGGATGGAAGTTGTGGAGAGTTTTGATTTTTAATGTTGGAAGAAGTTGTGATGATTTAAATCCATGTACTTCATTTACTTATTGATTTGGTCAATCCAGATGTTAAAATTTTTTGTGAGAACATGTAAGAACCAGGTTGGTATTGTCTCAGTCAACAATTGGAAAGAATCACATGAGGTTGTATGAATGAGAATGTAGTTCATATGATTGAGTGCAAATAAATAAGGAAATATTCATTGAAGGGTGTAGAGTTAGAGGACTTTAAGTGACAGGTTAATGCCTCCAACTTGGTTTATTGTTTTAGGTTCTGATACAAGATGTTAGCCCCCAGGTGGAGGGAATTGAGGGAACTCTAGAGTGAGAGCTAGTATCTTCTCTGCCTAATCGGTTTTCAGAACTATTCAAACTTTAAATTAACAAATGTTCTTTATAACATCTCTAGTAAGGGAAAAGAATATTATTGCTCATATTTGGCACAACACAATTTGCATACTTCCACAACAGAATTCCTATACTTATTACTAATTCATGATAAGGAGAAAGATATTTTCATATTTAATGCTTTTCTTATAAAAAAACTCAAGTTATCTTTTTAAGTTTATTCTGTTTTTTGTCAAAATATTAAAATTACCAAAAATATTTAAACTTCTTTACTGCGAAAATGTCTTTAGTTTAACTAATTGTCTTTTTAAAAAAAGAAAGTTTTCTAAAAAGCGCATATTGCATATCTTCCCTGTGGGTTCGATATTCAGGTCTTAATCAAAAGTCCTATATTACTCGATAACGATAAATATACTTGCATAGTATCCCAATATATATAAATTAAAAGTTAAATTCTTATTTTTTTTAAGATCAAGTTTTTGTTTTTCTTGTGAAATAAGGAAATATAAGTGAAAAATATAATTAGAATTATTGTTATATTGTTGCATATAAGCAGTTTCGGGATCAATTATGTGATGTAGGACTGAGACCGACTAGATGAAAAGAGGTGCAAAAATACTAATTTGATGATTAGAAAAAGATTGGGATGTGCCTACTTTGATGCGAGGAGAAACAATGCTTACCTGGGCACTGACACCTAGGAGCCAAACTAGCCCCTAAGTGTAATAATTCAGTAAGATTGGTGTCTAAGCACAATATCCGATGCCTAGGCACCACAGTTATAATATGTGGGTAAGACTACCCCTAGCAATTTTAACCCATTTTTTTCCATTAAAACCTCCTTAATCCCGTCCTTAGTTATTAGAACTTTAACTTTTGGCCTCAGAGAAGAAGCTTGGAAAGGGAATTGAGTGATAAGTTGATTTTACTTGTCCAAATGAAGTGTATAAGTAATTGTGAAGCGAATGAGAAACAATTTGTTCATAAGGACGCCCAACCTTACTTCGATGGCTTCCTAGCGCTGAGTTTGGAGCGGATTACTGATAAATTAATGAGGATTAAAGAGGTGTCAGCTTTTTTGAACAATAATTTGAGCGACATGTATATCAGTATGAGCATTGGAGTGGCAGATGAAACTCCAATTCAACCACTTGATTTGTTCTCAGGACTATCAGGTAAGTATGTATCACGATAACAAGTGGATCAATGAGAAAACTACTTTAGAATTCCTTCGTGCTCTTTTAGGCAGGTTTGAGTTTTTGCTTTTCTTATGTACTATTACAGGCTAGGAGATTCCAGTAGAAGAAATAAGATACAGGCACAGGTTCTGAGGTGTTTGTCATGGGAACCGCGTAGGTGAGACCAGGAGCTGATGCTCGTGCCTCATATCTTAATCTTGCATTTTATATTGATTTATTAAATTAGGTCTAGGCATGTAAATTAGAAGTCAGACCATAATTTTCTTTTATGTGACATGTTGCCGACCTAGCGACACCTCCCTGTCTTATTTATTTGATTCGACTTAATTTTCTGCTTTATTGTGTGTCTGCATGCGTTTTCTTTGTTTATTTATGAGGCTTGTCTGGGAATCACGATGCAATATTGGCTCTTTAGGATTTAAAATTCTAAATTTTCCTACAAAAGAAATCTTAACAATTAAGTTAATTTTTAGGATTAAAATATTTAGAATTTTAAAATTTTCACTTTTACTTTCCTGCATGGCCTTCGGGCCGAAATTTAAACGGGTTGCATTGCATGGCTATAGTCCAAGTCATATTAATAGGGCATCCACAATACTTAAGGTACACTCTAGGTAATTGTATTCATACTTGTATGTTTCGAGGAGAAGTCCATGTGCTTCTCCAACCCTGACTAGCCCAATGTAGCTTTTTACATAGGAGGTTGTCTAGTGCACCTAACGTGTTAGAAGGTTCCTCAACCCAGATGGGGTGTAAGTCCTTTTATTTGGAGTGTTTTCAGCTTTGTAGCTGAACCTCCCTGTCCTTCTTTCTTGAGGCATCATTGCCATTTTGGCGGATATAAGTCCCACCTCTTGGAGCTCCAACTTATAGTCATAGAATAAAGTTTCCTTCTTTTAACAATAGAGCTAGCGAGATTCCCATGGATGACACAATTAAAAGATTGCTGATCGGGGATCTCTGGTTGTGTTGGATTGACTACCTTCACGACCAGGTAGACTTGGGGTCTTAGTGGCTACGTATGATGGGTCTGTGGTACCCCGATCCAGTTACCTCTACCTTCTAGGATCATTATACCTTCCTATTGTTGAGGCCCTTTGAGCCCTATCGCTCCTTTGACTTTATCGATATCATCTTGATGACCTGATACCAATGAGTTACCGCCAGTTTGGGATATGAAGATTTGTCATGTGCCCTTACGACCCATATGTTATTTGATGTATTGGGATATCCTTATCAAGATGATTTAAGTTATTTTTGTGGGCTCCGTATTTCGATGAGCTGTTACCCATTGGGATGTGAGAGACTCACTCTCTATCTGATGGCTTAGCTAGAGCTTCGAAGTATCGAGACTTTCCACACAAAATAACCTTGTTTTGATGACATATTGCCCCAGGTTCATGATAATATAAGCGAAATCCCTTGTATCAAGAGTATTCTCGAGTATCCCCCAGGATGTAATTAACCAGTAGAAATATGTTCCTTTCAGAGTTCTCTGGACCCCATAATAGGTACATACACCTGATTCATTAGTTATGTGTAGTTTACGTAGATACTTCTTTCGTGGATATTTGTCTAATGTGCCTCCATTCGATTTTGTTTGGGCGGAAATTCTTAACATATCCTTGCAAGGTTTATTGCATGTAGGCTCTCCACGTTTTGTTTTTTTCTCTTATTGGTCTCTTTGTTGTAAGTCCATTCTTATTCAGTTTCTCGCCTCTTCAAATCATTGATTTGATTTGAGAGGGAGTTTTATTCAAATAAGGGAAGCATAGAAGATCGATAAATTGGTGACTCCTTTTAAAATAAAAAAAAAGAGAAAAATGGAATGAAAACACTAAGGCCTTTAGGTGATTTTTTCTTATTTTCTCCTTAGTTTCCTTTGATTTTTTCCATCAATTTTTATTTCTCTATCTTCTTCTTTCAATTTCATGGCTCTCAACATCAAAGGTCCAAAACATCGAACTTCTTATGATGTGAGGAAATTTGTTTGTGTTGATGTTGTGACTCGATATAACAGTTTTCTGATATCTAAGAAGCTAATTCCTAATAGAGGTTACGTGAGTCCTAGAGGAGGGGTAGAATGCCTGGTTGTATGGAAAAATGGGAAAATTTGTGCTATTACCCTAAGCCGACCATTCTTTTTTGGTAAAATTACCAAAAAAAACCAATTCAAATTTTACAATAACTTTTATTCACGATATGAAAGGGATTGAATTTTGCAGAAAGCCCAAAGGCTTAGACTTTGCCTTATATTTGATATCAACAAACATTGCTACTTATCGTCATCATTGTCTATTATCACATTTCTGTTGTTGCTAAACCACCATTTTCACGCAGCTATTATCCGATCATTATTGTCCAACTATTATCACCAATTCATCATAACCAGACTGTCTTCTCTTGATCATTGTCATCTTTCATTATTATTTCTCTAGCTTACTCTATTATAACTACTCGATTTCAAGCTAACGTTCTATATTTGGTAATCTTTATTTCTCCAATTGAGGGTAAGAGAGAACTTTTGAAATGCCACTCACACAACAGATTATTTCAATTAAGCATTCTCCTTGATTTTTCTCCCTTAATTTTTTTCCATGAATGTCTTACTGTCTCTTCTATTTTGTGTAAAGCTAAGATATAAAACTCTATTTCTTGTTATGCTATGTCTTAGCATGCTATAAATCATCTCTTCATTAATTATAACATAAAAAAATGTTATATTTTTTATTTCATTAAATTAGTGTTGTATGTATGAGAATCTTCCATAAGATTATTGATTTCTTCTAACACGAAAACCATCGCTGCCTGACTTGTCAAGGATGGTTTAGCAAATCATTTCATTTGCTCAAATTCAATGCTAACATTCATTTAAATATTAAAGCTGAAGGAGATTTCCAACACCTACGATGAGCCTTTATCATGATAAGGAAGATATGTGTTGTCTTCGATTCTTTCTTTGCCGGCACGAATAAGGGTGTAAATGAGTCGAACACGAGCTTTATATTTCGAGCTCAAAAAGTGTGTTCGTGTTCGGCTCGTTTGCTTAACAAGCCGAACACGAGCTGTTCACGAACAAATAGTCCTTTTAACAACCCTAATCATGTAGTCATAAGACATAAGACAATAAGGATTTGAGCAAGATTTAAAAATTATTATTTATATTAAAACATCATTTGAATCTAATTTAATAATTTTTATTTTATTTTCTTAATCAATATTTTAATTGATTATAAATCTTTGTAGCCTTGTAGTCAATTAGATTTTTTAAAATACTACTTCATATATATATATATAAACATATATATAAACTTGATGAGTAGTATTTCGAGTCAAAACGAGCCGAAGACAAACGAACACATCTTAGTTCGCGTTCGGCTCGTTAACTTATTGAACGAAATTAACGAGCCGGATACGAGCTTCTTAACGAGCCGAACACGAGCTGTTCGCGAACAACAAGCCGTTCAGAATAAAATGTTACGTGAAAGATATCATGGAAATGAGCGAAAGCTAATATTAGTAGTGCTACATATATACTCGATGATAAAGATTGCAAGAATTTAGGGCTAATAATTGTGAGAAAAATAATTTTGTAGGATTAATAATATTAGAATTAGTCTCAAATTTATTAATTTAATTTTAGATTACTTTTTTAATTTAGTTTTTATTATTCTTCACAGTCATTTTTTCTTTGTTTGTTATAATACAATTTTTTGTTCAATTATGACTAACTTTTAAAACTCATCTAATAGTTGTTCAAAGTCTAACAATACATTTTGTTTTCATTTATCACTAAGGTTCCGTTTGGGGAAGCTTGTGCGTTTCAGGATAAGCTGCTTATCCTGAAACGCGGTCCGCAGGCCAGCCGCGGGGTTCGACCCGCGACCTGCGTTTTGTGTAAAAACCTAAACGCAATTTCGGATAAGCTGACGAAGCGCGCTAACCAAACGGTACGGCGGCGAAACGCCGCCCGCACTTATAAGCTGCCCCAAACGGACCCTAAATTTTAAAACTCATCTAATAATTTTTTCTTAAAATCTAATTAATTTAAGTAATAAATTATATTTTAATTTTATAAATAAAGATTGAATACATACCTAAATATTGATTTTGATTACTAATGAAAAATTAGTATGTAAACTTAATCGCAATGACTAAAGTCTGTTTAAAGTTAAAAAGAGTGTTACTACATCAAACATTTATATATTGTTTGATTAAATGACAACAATGTGACTAGTGATCCTCTACCTTTGAAGATTGATTTTCACTCAAATAAGAGAAAGTTTATTAAATGATTAAAATCATGTGAAAATTAACTTCCTTAAACTCTTAGTTTTGTGTTTTTTTGCTATTATGTTGAATTGACTGAACATATTTAATGGGTTTTAATGTATGTAGTGAACAAATTCAATTAGGTGTTTTAGATATTAATTTGACACTACTTTAATATAAGTTTGTTGTTATTAGTAATGCTAGCAGCACTAAAAAAAACTATTTCTATAAGCTTAAGAATGATCAAACAGTTTTAACTTAATGTTTATTCGAATGACTATAGTTGATATCATTAAACTAATAATCTCACAAATTGTCAAAATTAAGAAAGTTATAGTGCAGGATTTGTCTCAGTTTGAGCCTGTTGATAAGTCACTTGTTGGAACTTTAAAGGGGACGTTGACCACTATTTAGTTTAATTGTTCACGTACTATGATGAGTACAATACGAAAATGTCAAATACTGTATTAAAATTAAATACCATGGAAAATAAAGCGAGTAAAATCTTTCTTGTGCATAAATTCATTTATGCTAAATACTACAAATGATGAATGGAATTTGACTGAATTATATAGTGTGCTTATTTAACAGAAAATAAGATATAGAAATAAGAAATTCACTCAATTAATTTCACACCAGTCTTAAGCTAAAAAAAAACTCGAAAAAGAGTGTTAATTGAACTAAAGGCACTTAAGGGACTAATTTATCTTCTATCCAAATCCAAAATAAGGGACACAAAGATGATTGAAGTTTTGTTTATCATAAAAATGGACACTATTAGAAAGATTGTCTCAAAAACAATGCTTGGTTTGAAAAGAAATGTAATTTTAATGCATTTATATGTTTTGAATAAAATTTGTCTGAAATTCAGTATAATACTTGGTTGATTAATTATAATTGTCATATGTTAAATGTGATACTTGGATTCCTTAAGACCCAAACAATGAATACGAGTAAAAAGTTTATCTTCATGGAAATTAAGCCTAAGCTCCAACTAAAGCCATGAACATATCATTTGATTTTACACATTGGACAACATTTAGACATTTTTTAAACTCTTGATTTCCTTTTATATCTAAAAATCTAGTCTTTTTTAATTTAGACTTGATAGAATTGGATAATATTTCAAGTTTGGAAGAATATTTTAGTTGTTTTAAGCAAAATCATCTTTTATTTATACTTGATAATTTTTTTGTTGGGAGTCTAGCTTGAATCATAACATTGAAATAAAACTTGGTTTAATAAATAAAAGATTTTCTTTTGTATGTTATATATGTTTGGGCCATATATCCAATGAAAGAATAAATAGGTTAATGAAAAATTAATTTCTTTTTTATTTAGATGTCACTAACCTTGGTATATATGTGAATTATATTAAGGTAAACTGCACAATTAAAAAATGAATGGCAAAAAATATACAAGTTCCATAATAATACACACTATTATAAGTGGATCTTTTGGTGATCCATCTTTTGATGGAGAAACATTTTTCACGTTTATTAAAGATTTTTTATGTCGTTATGTCTATTTGTTGCATAAAAATCTCAATTAGTATATGCTTATTAATAAGGCTGAGAGGTAATTAGAAAAAAATGAAAATTATTAGGTTTGATAGAAGTTATGACTATTATGAAATGTACGATGAATCTTGAAAGTGCTCTGATCAACTTGTTAAATGCTTATAAAAACAATACATATGTGCTCAATACATAATGTCAGGCACGACTTGACAAAATTGTGTTACAGAAAGGCACAATCATACTTTAATGGATATGGTTAGGGGTATGGTGAGTGGTTTTTTTTAACATATATTATTATGGATGCATGCTTTAAAAATAACTATTTATTTGTTAAATAGAGTTCCTAATATGGCAGTTCTAAACACTCCTTTTGAACTATTGATAGGAATGAAACATAGCTTAAGGTACCTTTATATTTGTGGTTGCCCCTCTAAAGTAAAAAATTTTAATCCATATGAAAGAAAGTAGATTCAATAACAATTAATGAGTTTTCATTGGTTATCAAGAAAAATATATATGATATCTATTTATTGTTATAATATAGTACAAAAAGAGTTAAAATTGGAAATTCTAGGTTCATTAAAAATGGTGAAATTAGTGGGAGTGTAGAACCATGTAATGTAAAAATTTAATAAATTATGGTGAAAACTCCTACACCAATTACTTATTTCAAGGTTATTGTTCCTACTATTGTTGAATAGTTTGTAGCTTAAAGAAGCAAAAATAGATGATCAATCATTTCATAATGAAGTTATCACCAATAAACCTTTGATTGATTAATAACAAGATGTAGCTTGAACATGTTCTCAATAAATAAGAAAGTATATTGTATCAAATGATTATATGATTTATGTAAAAAAATTAGAATTTCACTTACGAATTGAAAAAGATCCAATTTCATCTTCAAAAGCCATGTAAAGTTCTAATTGTGTTAAGTGATCATATGTTTTCAAAGAGTTAAAATAAATGAATCATATTAAAATTTAATACCTTATTGAATTGTCTGACGATTCATAATAAAGTAAGTCTTTAAGACCTAACATGACTTAAATGACATTATTGAATGATATAAGTATAAACATGCCAAAGATTTAAATCAAAAAGGTGGTGTTGACTATAAAGAGATATTTATTGGTATCTTAAAAAAAGATTACGAAGAATTATCACGACTTTAGTAATTCAATATGATTTTAAATTACATAAATTTGTTGTAAAAACAATTTTTCTAAATAGAGATATAGAGAAAGAAGTATATGGGTCAATCTTAAAGCTTTTTAAGTAAAGGAAAAAGAAAAAAATGTTTTGTAAACTTAAGAAGTCACTATATGGACTTGAACAAGTTCACAACAATAGTATCTTTAGTTCAATTTTATATTATTTATTTTAGATTTTAAGAAAATATTGCTAACTAATGTATATATTTCTAATGTTTAATGAAAGCAAGTTTAAACTTCTAATATTTAATGCTAATGAAATAAAAATATATTCTAGTCACTTGTGACTAATTAAACTACAAACTTTAATCCATGGGATCATGATCGAGTCATCTTAAAAAAAAAGTTCAAAAATAAACAAAATGACAAAATAAATTAATTGGCTATAAGACATCAACAACATAAAATTTTTAAATGAAACCTTAATGAACAAAGATCACCAAATGCAACTATAACCCCATATATCCGAGTCTATGAAACTCTCTTGGATGATGCAATCTATGGTTGCTCACAAGAATCTTCGGGTTAGAGTAGGGTTGATCGCTTCTCACTTTAAGTAAATCAGGGTAATCAACGACCCCGGGACGTCAAAGCCATAAGCATCTTGACCGAGTTGTCAAAAAACTAAAAAATTAACAAATTAAATTAATAAAACATAAATTTTGTATTAACTCTGTTTTGCAGGGCTGCTAAAGACAAAAAGTGGGTAATGCTCTAGATCTACTTTACATGTTATTAGGGTGTGCTAACTCTGTTTTACAGTGACGAAAGTTCATGACCTGAAGCCAAATGAAAATTTTGAAATAAACCATTAACGACAAAATGAAAACATAACGTTTAAGAAAAGTATTGAACATTTGGAAATATACTACCCTTAGGACAGAATTTTGATGTTCCTTTCCGTGACAATAACACTTTAAATTTTGCAAACAAATTTTAACTTTAATCGAGAGTTTTCTTAAGTGTTATTAACCACATAAGACATAATTAACTATATGAGCTCGCTCTTGTAGGAGAATGTGAACCCCAAAAATGGCATCATACCTAAATCTCTGGTTGTGTGGTTTTTCATGTGGTTTTCTGCACACGAGCATCTCAAGAGTCAAACACTCCAGAGTTCCCTCTGCAATGATCATCACGAGAATGTTTTCTCTTTATTTTCTTTTGTTTGTTTCCATTATTATTTGCCCCTTTTTTCCCTCTGAGTTTCTCAATTACTCAAGGTCACTTATATGTTCTACTAAAGAGAGTTATTTGAAGAAGAAGGTGATGCAATGGATAACAAAGTGGCAATTCCTTGACAATGATGACATCAGCAAATGACAAGGCCGAAGAATTGGTGGCGGTGGCGACATTCTGACGACAATAATATGTTTTCAGAATTGGCGGTGGTGAAGACAATATAAGTTCATTGCAATTAGTTTGTTTATTATGTTTCCTTTAGATTAGGTTTTCGGGATTTCACTTTTTTTTTAGCAATTTTAACCTTTAGGCTTAGGATTCTAAGTTTGTTTGTATAATTATGACATAAATCTTCACCTATCAGATTTTATGATGATAATATATCATGTGATATAAGTCTTTAATTTCTAATAAAAATGTCATTTAAAACATCAAATAATTCTTTCAAAATCACTGAAATCGAATAATAGGATAATAGAGATGTCATTGAGTTTCTTAGTATCTTTAAAATCTCCACCTCTTCTTCCTGGGAGATTCATAAATAAAATATTTCATTTTTTAGCCTTTTCCTTTTTATATTCCTATAAAAGCCAAACATTAAATTTCTTGAAGATAAAATCACAATTAGAATCAAAAGTTTTCTAAAGTAAGTATTATTGTTTAAGATGTTATTAACTAAAAGGGTTTGCTTTTGTAAAAAAATTTAAATCTCGAATTAATCTAAACCATATCTAATTTTTAAGTCATACAAGACAAAGATTTATTGGTTTTAATTGCAGACTTGAAAAAATCCAAAAATTCTTTGTTTAAATTATTGAACACATCTAAAGTGGTATTTCTATGTAATAAGAAGTACATCACTTTTAATATCTTGTTTGATTATTTAAACAATTAAATCTTCAAATATGCATGACCCTAAATTCAAACACAATAAAAAAAAATTGATGGATTTTTCCGACGACTCTGTTGTGGAATACTTCTCTTCCCATCTTAGGTTGATAATTTTATTTTCATGCATCAGTAGTGTGTGTATGTGTCTCCTACAAACCAAACTAACTTTATTCTTTTAGTATATCTTGCTTATTTTATTATTGGGCAAGTATAACTAACATTTTTTTTATTATAGCACCATTTATTTGAAAATTAATAAATGAACAGATTTTAGAATCTCAAAATTCTAAAAAAATAGAACCCCCTTCCCCAGTTTTTTTTTTTCATATAAGAATTGTCACATAATCAAAATTTTATTTGATTTTTTTTAAAAAAATTAATGGTAAAGATACACATAAAGTCATGAAATTTAAATCATAGAAAATAATTCAACATTTAGAGATAAGTTGTGCTAGTCATTATTATGATCAAGATTATATTTATGTCTATTATTATAGATCAATTTTATCGACAAACATGATGATTTATTTATTTTATTAAGGGAGATTATGTTATATTCATTATATATATTCTTTTTTATTGTATAGCTTATTATTATGAATAGTATTTATTAATATTTATATTTAATGTTTATTTGATAATAAATAAATGACTCAATATTTATAAATATTTAAGACAAAAATTCTTCCTAACAGACCTTGAGCAATGCATCAACTATTGAAACTTTCATATGGTGCAACCTTCTTTAGTGTAGCTCTTTGCATGAGGCTAGGTCTTGAAAAAAAGTTTGATAAGTTGTGAATCAAGAAACAGAGAAATGTTTAGGAAGACATTTATGGCATCCCTTTATTCACACAAAAAATGTATATTCGTATGCTAAACAAGTTCACTTTACTATGATGTTGTTTGAACTTTAGATTCCTTCTTGTACTTTAATTAGTATCTTTTTTGAAAATTTTGTTTTGTCTTGATATGAAAGTAAGATTATGTTAAAGTCTAACAATCTCGTTAGATTAAAAGTCAAACTATTTTTTTCTCAAGTAAATCGATTAAATTTTATTTTATAGCCTCCATTGATCATTCTTGGTTAGTTCCATCCATGAGTACTTCACCTATTTATTGTGTTTTGCCAAAAGAGAGGATGTGGCTAGATCAACCAAATTGGCTAGTTGAGCTTGACTAAGATCGCATTAAGAAAAATCAACTTGGTCATCTTGACACAATTCAGTTATAATTAGAAGAAAATCAAGCAATTCGTTCATAATTACAGGGCTTATAATTTTTTGAAAAGCTTGTTTGGTGCTTGATTTAGCTAGATTAAGCATATATTATATCCCTCTAACATACTATGATGCATGTGAGTTGAGTTTACTTATGCACTACCACATAGAGATTAAAATAAAATTTAAGCTTGTCAAGGAATGTGTTGTTCGCTATGATTTTGAGTGAGCAAAAAAAATTATAAAGTTGATATGATACAAATATTAAATTTCAATAATTTTATAAACTAATTAAATAATTTAAATTTTTTTAGGTATAAGCAATATTTTAAAGAAAAAAATTGACAGTATAGTAAAAATTAGAGAAATATACTGACAGCTTCACAAATATTGTTTTAATATGGCTTGAGCAAGATCCAAACTATAATTAAACATACTTCAATATGTTAAATTTAAAGATAGACATAGTATACAATAATAAAATAGCTATAACATATCACAATAAGAAATATTTCATCATTAAATACTATCTATAACAATAGTTTTATTAGATAAAATTGTTAAAAGACAATATGTGCAACACAATAATAAAAAGTTTTGATACAATGTAATAAAATCATAATGTTATAGCATATTATAATATAATTGTTTCTCTTATATCTAAGGTGAGTGTGTTAATACTTATTACTGAGAAAGTATGTCTCTTTCCAAATCAAATCAGATCTATATCATTATAAGATGATCAAAATTATAGTTAATGGGCATGCATGGGACTCCATAAAATATGCATTTAAGAGTATTAGGATTAAAAAATTTATCAACAAATAATATATATATATATATATATATATAAAATTTATTATTTCTGATTTTATATTATCAAATTAAATAAAAGAGTAATAAATTAATAAAATGAGTAAAAAAATATTAAATCAAAAGGCTCGTCTTTGCATTGACATTAATATCATTTTCAAATACTAATTATGCTAAAATTAAGTAAAAATAAACACCATCATCTTTAATATTCAACATAATAATGTTAGTAGCTTCAAATTATTTAACTAGTTTGTCTATCACACACCCCAATCACCTAAATACATAGCAAGCCAATTCAAATGATTTAATTACAAAAGAGAAAGTCACTGCAAAATAATAAATTCGAACGTTGTTAGTATTATATTCAAATAAGATTTAAAAAAAGATTTAATATTGCTTGTTAATTGTTTGAACCATGATCAAATCTTGATCAACCTTGTTAATGCTAACTTGATTATTGTTTGAACCATGTAAATTATTCATTCATCATTATTCAAACAATGATAAAATTTTCTTTGATTATTTTCTTAAAATTCAATAAATAACACGATCCGAATATATTTCAATCAATGTTTGAGTAAATATTAATTAATTTTCAAAACTATTAGTTTGTTGTCTAATGTTCCTTTAGATTCATGATTCAGAGTGCCATGATACTTTAAACCTAAATAATCAAACATATAACATTGCCAAACTTAAACATTTAGAAATCGACAAAGATAAAAAAAATCCTTGAAGTTTTGTCAATAAAATTAACTTATGAAATACAATCACTAAGGATGATGATAATATATGAGTATGAAGACTGCAACAATTTTTTACTCGAAATTTGCAAATATATATTTTTTTAATATCTTTGCCAATTTTAAGAATATTTTGAAATTATTTTAATTTAATGTTTATTTCTCAAATACTAAAATAGAAAATATATTTTTTTAATATTCACTATTAAATGACATATAAAGTCAAACTTATTTTTTAAATATATTTATAAAAAATAAAATAAGACATAACTTTTTAAATTTTCAGTACCATATGCCATATAAAGTCAAATTTATTACTTTTAACATTAATAGCAATTACGAGTGGTTCCAAAACCGAAGGCAACCGGGCCGGCCCATTATTGGTTCTTTTGGAGGGCCGCCTTCTTCGACGACAAAAAACCAGGAAGGTGGAGGTGAAGAGAGAGAGAGGAGATCGGGGATGGCGAACCAAGCAGAGGCAAGCCCGCGGAAGCGGAAGGCTTTCGACGGAGAGCTAGAGACGGAGGCAGCTGCGATCACTGATATGAAGCAACTGGCGGATGAGGAGCCGGCGGCAATTGTTTTGAACCCTAGTAAAAGCGTTGGAGCAGGCGCGAGTGGCAGTAGTGAGTTGTTTCCCGAGGAATACGATTGGTCCTGCAGCAGAGATGATGATTTCATGCTGCAGCAAGCCGCCATTAGGGAGGAGGCCGTCAAGATTCCCTATGTCGGAGAAAAGGCTAGACTTGTTAAAACCATTTGCTGCTCATTTTTCTCGTACTTTGTATTTTCTTATTCCACTTTCTTTCTCGGGACTACCGATCAATTTTTGTGGTGAGGCTGTGAGACCTTGGTTTCTTGCCGGTAAAATCTAATTTTATTTTTTAAATGTGCTCCGGTCGTGATCTTTATCTTATTTAGATAGAAGGATTTAATATTCTTCACTGATTTACTTTGCATTTCCAATCAATCTTTCGTTTCTTTCTGTATTATTTCTATGTTTGATAGGCTGATAGGGGTGTGGATGTTGCTTGCCTCTTCTAGATTATTGCTAACATTTTGATCCTTTGGTCATATGTAATAAGTATTGACTAGCTCTTTTTCTGTGTTAATAATCTGCAATGTGATATGCTTTGATTCTTCTAACATTCCATGTGTAATTCTTGAGCAATTTCTTCTGCTTGAAGATATTGGACTACTTTGTGCAGGCTCTGGCGATGACACTTTAAGGATGTATATGGGGACTGCTTTATCCGAGATTTGAATAACTTTAATAAAAGATTAGGAATTCTTGAATTGAAATTACGGCATGGCAATCTTTTTTGGCATGCATTAGCAATTGGAAATGAAGTCTTATAAAGATTAGGATTGAAGGAAATTGGGCAAGTCATATGAACAAATCTCTGCCTCAGTGGAAGAATCATTTATCTTATTATATTAGATCCTAGGCCATTTCCACTCATAATTTATCTCAAGCTGATTTGTCCTTTAATGATCTGAAAGAGATCTAATGAATAATGAGTTTTGTTCTTAAGAGTATATTTATTGTGGCTGTCAATCCCTTTTTGATTTTATGTATGTGAAATACCCTTGTTTACGAAGGTATTTGAGGCTTATGCCTCAAGACACTCAAAATGAGGCGCAAAAGAAAAAGCCTTGAGGTTTAGGGCCATTGTCACCAGTAAGGCTTACACCTTTTTCGTTTGAGGTGTTCATCTCGAGGCTTTATGTCTTGAGGTGTTTGAGATAGCGCCTCGATCATGTTAAAAGTTATATTTTATTTTATTATTAATATTTATTTATTATATTTTGTTATACTATATTATGCTATATTATATTATATTATATTATATTGTATTATATTTAATATCTTTAATACTATACTTCAGAAATGTTAAAAGATAAATTGAGTATGGTTACTTGATTATTGTATTTTCTTTTTCTTTTATTTTTAATTATTTCAAATCTAAAATTAATTGATATAGAGAGTAAAAAGAATTGTAGTGATTGAAGAATATTTTGAAGTTGCCAATAAGATAGACTAGGGTAATAATAAATATAATGATTCTTTTGAAGATGAGTAAAGCAAGAATGAGGACACTATGGATATTGATTCTCATAGAATATTTAAATTATTAGTGAATGATTACCTATGACACATTTAAAAATTCTATTTTATATCAATATTTAGTATTAAGTTTTGAGGTTTGTCTTCTATGATAATAAACTAAATCAATATATCAATAATTTATGTATTTTTTTATGAATTATTTTTAAATTTATGAGTTTTGTCTATTTTGAAGCCTACTCGTCACCTCATTAAAGACAAAATGGCTTTATTCTCCATTACGCCTTTTTATGCCTTATGAAATACATCATCCACCAAGATTTTGACAACCTTGGATCTTTTTGAAAGAGTATAACTCAAAAGCTTGCCTTATGCAAATTAGTTTGCATTTAATCTTTTGATTTGTTTGACTAGGTTATCTTGTTATTATTTTACGTTTGTTACTCCCTTGTCATTTTAATGATAATTTGCATGTGATCCTCTACTTCTAACTATAGTTGATAAGAGAACCAACATGTAGCATTTATTATTATTATTATTATT
>NEWO01000496.1:434944-446294 GCA_003013225.1 Phalaenopsis aphrodite | reverse complement strand
ACCATTGTATAATCAGATAAATTTTTCTATGGCCCTCAGATTACAATCTTGTGCTTCCTTGTAGGATTGTTGACCACTTATGTTCCCCCCATTTTTGATTTATTCCTTTTTTTTAATGTTTCGTGAATATTCACATTTATCTCCCTTTTCATATAGAACAAAAAATGATAAAACGTTCTAACTGCTTTTTCAGTTTTTTTTTTCATGATCTATTGTTGCATGCATCTAACTCATTTTTGTTATCGTAATTTCCAATACTCTTTCAATTTTAAGACATTCTATGATTAGTCTCTAAAAAATCGTTTTCCTCTTGCTTGATGATTGGTTTGAATGCTCTGTAGCTTCTTGATTGTTTATGTTATTGTTTTTATGAAAGAAAACAACTCTATTTCTTATCATCACTTGAAAACATATGCGACATATTTTTATACACTCTAATATCTATAGTTTAGGAATATCTCTAACAGTTGAAAGATCCGACAGTTAGATCTCCTCTAATTTGTTACTAATATAGAAAATACATTTATTAAATTTACGTTAATCAAGCTATATATAATTTTGCTTCATAGTATACATTGCTTCTTAAAATACAACTATTAGATTTATTATTTTACACTTCCTCTCAAACTAGAGCATATATATTTATCATTCCCAGCTGATTCCATTAAGGACCTTTTATAATGATGCCCCTTAGTTGTTCTCCTGTCTTTGCATGAGCTGTAGAAATTAAATTTTGTTAAATCTTTTCACAACTGAATGACAATCTATCTTAATGTGCTTAGTTCGTTCATGTAAGGCAGAGTTTGAAGCGATATGAATTGCAATTTGGTTATTACACTACAACTTTGCTAGAATTGTCATCTTAAAGTTCATATCGATCAAGAATTGGGAGATCCACATCAATTTACTCGAAGCTTGTGCTATTTCTTGATACTCAGGTTTTGGATTGGATCGTGACACCATTTTATTTCTTACTCTTCCATGAGACTAAATTATCACTAACAAACACAATATCATTAATGGATCTCCGATTAATTTTGAAACTTGCCCAATTTACATTAGAGAAATATTCAATATTTCTATGCTCTTTGCTGTAACATAGTATCTGTTCCAAAGTTGGCCAATGATGGACTAGGAGCGAAGACCTGAACTGATTTATAGTGCTAACTGAATAAGCAATGTCAATGCAAGTAACTATGTGTTGGTTTAATTTCGCACTTTCTAGATCGTTCAGAATCATTAAAAGGCTCTCCATCTTTAGTAATTTGATGATTAGGAAGTGTTGGGCTAGTAAATGGTTTGACCATTAATTTTTTTGTTTTTGTTAATAAATCCAAATATACTTTCGTTGAGATAGAAAGATTCCCTTCTTGCTCGTTGATGTCTCAATCGCAAAAAAGAATTTCAAGGAAATCAAACCTTTAATGTTGAAGATTTTGAAGAAATGATTTCAATAATAATATTCCTCGCATATCAATTCGAGTAATAATAATAGCATCAACGTAAAACACCAATAGAATAATCACATAAGTAAATTGCTTTTGAAATAAAATATGATTACTTTTTTTTTCTGCGTCCCAAACTCTTCTTCTGCTTGGCTAAATATTTTGAGCCATGCCCGAGAATTTTGCTTTAATCTATGTAATGATTTTCGAAGACGACATACTTTTTAGACTTCCCATGAGCAACAAATCCAGGAGATTACTCCATGTATACTTCTAAATGATCATCATGTAGAAAGACATTATTTACATCAAGTTGGTGCGGAAGCCAATTATTCATTGCTGCCAAAGATAGAAATGGGCGAACCAAAAGTCAACTTAGCTAACGAAGAGAACTAATATGAGTAGTAAATCACATAAATTTGAGCATAGCTCTTAGCAACCAACCGAACTTTGAAACGAGCTATAGATCCATCAAAGAAACTTAAACTGTAAAGACCCATTTAAAACCAACAACCTTCTTGCCAGAATGTAGTTGAACTAGTTCTAGAGCTCTATTTTCAATTTAAGCATTCATTTCATCAATAATTGCTACCCACCATCCAAAATGGGAAAGGGCTTGCTGAACATATTTCGGGATCTCAACATAGCCAAGAGAAGAAATAAGAGTAAGAAGTAGAAGATAATTAGTTATAGTTAACAAAAGAGAAAATGGGTTAAACGCATTGATGTTTATCTTTTCGAAGGATAATAGGTAAATCAAGGCCACTGAGAGGAGGATTTAGTGAAGAAGTTGATATTAGTGTAGACACATTGACGTTTATCTCAGGGGGATGAGAACTTCGAAAGTAAACATTAGTGATAGGTGGTCTAGGCTAAGACACTTGTAATGGAGGTGAAGCTGGTGCAAAATTTGAACGAATATGTGATAGATTAAAATCCCATCAAAATCATGTGAGGATTTAGACAATAATGTCTCACCAAAGAATAGAGTTTGTTCAGGAAAGTTGTCATTAGAGTAAGTTATGTTTCTGTTTAAGAGTACAAAAATATTGGTACTCTTTTTGCAAATGAGTCCTAAAAAGACATGCCTTAATGACTTGGGGTTCAATTTAGAAACCTATGGATATGTATAACGAACAAAAAAAGTAAACCCAATTATACATGGTTCAATGGGAAATAAGAGTCAGTTGGAAATTAAATTTGGTAGAGTATTTGATTCTGAAAAATAATAGAAGACATTTGATTGATTAAAAAATATGCAGTATAAAGTGCATCAACCTAGAACTGTGGGTAAATTAATTTGAAATAAATTTTAGTTATCTCAAGAAGATTTCTTTTTTTCTTTCAGCTGTTCCATTTTGGGATCGAGTATTGACACAATATGACTGGTGAAACATCACTTTTTGTGTCATGTATGTTTGAAAAGGTGATGAAAAATATTCTTTGGTATTGAAATTTCTTAGAATTTTAATTGAAAAATTGAATTGAGTTTGAAATTCAACATAGAAGGATTGAAAATGTGATAGTAACTCAATACGAGTTTTCATAAAGTAAAGTCAAGTCATATGAGAGAAATCATTCACAAAGGTGATAAAATATAAAAATCCATTAGATAAAACAAATTAAGGTCCACAAACATCATATTGAACTAACTTAAAACTATGACCAACTCTGTTATTAACTCTCGAAACATAAGAGAAATTATGGTGTTTAGCAAATTGATGCTGCTCAATCTAAAGATGATAATTGTTGAAACTGAGAGTATAAATATTTTAGCATTGATAGTGATGGATGCTCTAATAGACATGGACATCAAAGGAAGATAAGGTGCTTGAGCAGCCTATGTGTCGAGATTGCTCGTTATCCAAAATGTATATGCCCCCGACTCATCTTTTCCCAATAATCTACTTTGTCATTAGATTTTGAAAAGGCAATGATTAGGGAAAAATAAGCTACAAAAATTAAGAGGATGTGCAATTTTGTTAAAAAATACTAGATTGAAAGAGAACTGAGGTAAATTAAAGACAAAATTTAAATATAGTGTAAGTGTAACATTGATGGTGCTAAAACAAAGAACACTAGAGGTAGATCCATCTCCTAAGGTGATGGAATAAAGATGTTTATTAAAAGTGAAAGAGTTTTGGATTAATTGTTATGTGATATGTAGCATCAAAATCAATGATCCATTACATGGAAGAGGAAAGAAGACAAAGTAATACTGCTACCTAACTCAGTAAGGGCAATGATAGGGGGATCTTTCTTAGCTTTTTTTTTTTTTTGAAATTAGTTGAATTGAGCATTTTCATCTGCAAAATTGAGAGTGACTGAGATGCCTAATTGGTAGTGACCATGTGAGTTGACTGTGATCTAGAATCATTTTGATTCTCTTTGAACAACTTTTGGCATTTTTTCTTTGTATGACTAGGTTCATGACAATAGTAGCAAACTACCTTCGAGCCTTGATTTCTAGAATTCGAAGTTTCACTTTTATAATTGCCCTGAGATTGAGGTTTACCAATGTTTGTATTTTTCTGGTTATCAAGAGCATTAGGTTGTTGTATGGGTGAAACCTAAGAACTAAGAGTAGTACACAACGTTTTAGTATAGGCTTCCTTCAATGTAGTAGCTCCGGGTTCTGATATGATCTGTGATTTGACACCTTTTATTGAGAGTTGAGGCTAGCTAGAGAACTCATAATAGTAATTTGGTTTTTTTGAGTATGCTGAATCTAAACATCAGGAATGAAGGGCAATAGTCTATTCAATTCCTCAAAAACACGTTTAAAGTGCATGTGATAACCTTCAAGTGATTGTTCTTTTTTAGCTCTATAGAACCCCTTACTTACATCAGAGATTCTTTTAATATTTTTCTCTCAGGAAACACAAATGTCAATTCTTCCATCACATCTTTCACGTAATCACAATAAGTAATATGTCCAGATTGATTAGATTCAATAGAATTTTTTACTAGTATCTAAAGTTGGGCAAGAATAATTCAAATCAATCCTTATTGGGGTTTTCAAATCGGTGAATCTCTTGAGAATCACTTCTCATGTAAAGTTTCACAATTTTATTTGATATTATTTAACTTTTCATTGGTAATTTTAGCCACTAATAAAACCAAGCTTATAACATGTTTTTTTTCATTAATGATGACTATCACTAAATATTCAAAGTGTCTGAGTCAACTAATTCCATTGATGCTGTGATTTTGTTTTTTTTTTCGGTTAAACCAATAATCTAAACCTTTTCGGATGGACTCAACTTGCGGCATGGACAGGAAGAATGCCACATTGAACAGTTCGATGATCATCAAAGAAAAACAAACTCGATAAATGACGCCACAAGAGATGACCACTCGCGATGGACGACCATGCTCAAGTTGTGAACGACGTCGTAGGATAAAGTCAAACCACGAGATGACGTCGACGTTAAGGTATTTGAAGGTGACGATCAACTGCGGGCGTTTGGGAAGTCACAACCGTTTGTGGAAAGTGACGATTGGATGAAGTATTGATTGCTTGAGTAAAAGTGACAATCGTTTGTGGGGAACGATGCCAATACAATTAATCCCATTGTTCATCAAATTGTTTGCTTTTGACGTACATATGAAAGAATCGAACCATGCAGACAGAGCTGCACTTGCGTGCTGGGAAAGAAGTCGAATTGAAGAACAGACTAGCGAACCGTGCGAGGCTCTGATACCATGTCAAGGAAAATAATTCTATTTCTTATTATCGGTTGAAAACATATGTTAATTATTTATATACACTCTAATCTCTATAGTTTATGAATATCTGTAATAAAGGAAAAATTTTGCAAATAGATCATCTCTAATTATGTTACCTAATATAGAAAATACATTTATTAGAGTTTCTATAATCAAGCTACCTATAATTAAACTTCCTAATTTATAACTATTAGATTTATTATTTTCCATAACAATTTCTAGCCAGCATTCTTTTGGCTTTGATAGTAATAATGATTTGTAATCCAAATTAGATAGGTTTTTTATTGATGTTTTTCCAAGTGGATTTGGATAATGTCCTTGTTGCCATATAATGTGCCACAAACATGTTACTAACTGAGGTTGGGGGTAAACTTTTTAATGTAACTATGCAAGTCAAATAGAATGTCACAAGATTTATCTTGTATTTTTCTTCTAAGAGTATATTCTACGGTTTAAGAGTAAGTAAACAATGAAATAAATTATAATTCACACAACTATGTGGGGGAGAAAACAATATGGAGACTTGATGCTACATGATTGAATTAATAAAGATTATCACACTCAAGACAAGGTTTTTGAATAATATACACTTTAATCTCTATAGTTTAAGAAAAACAAACTCGATAAATAATAAAAGAACATTTTGATGCAGGGAGATAAAAGGTTTTTGATTAAAAACCTTTTATCTCCCTGCATCAAAATGTTCTTTTACTTTTCATTAGTTTTTCATTGAATTCTCTCTAAATATTGGTCTAATTTCATTGTTTATTTCTTATATTGTAAAAGGGATATTTGTTGTAAACACACAACCTTACATTTAAACGCGATAAACTGATACTCGTGTGATGTTTACAGACCTATGATTTGGATTGAGGGATTTGTTCTTAATTTTCGATTTTGGGCAAATGATTGAATTTGTTAGTAGTAGAAGCTGAACCCTTATTGGTCTTCGAGAGAACAAACAAAATGGACACAAAAAAAAAAAAAAAAATGTCGGCTTTCAGACGAAAATAGGATTTTTTTAAAATAAAGATTTTATTTAATTCACTATGTTGTTCATTTAACGGTCTCCGAGTTTCCTATTAATGAAAATACAATATGGATAACTAGATTTAAATCAAAATTTATCCAACATAGATAAGTGCGCATGGAAATAGCTTATACCCCCAAAATCAAGCAGGGGCATAATTTATGGAACTAATATTCACAATTAAAGCTAGAAAATACACAATAAATAAATTAATTACATTTTCCTAAATTTTAGGGACTTCCACTCATTTTTCGAAATGAATAATTATTGCTCAAATGTAAGCAAGGGTTTCTAATAATACCCTTGCAATAATTTTTTTTATAGCTTGGGCTGCCTTGGCTGATTTTATCAATCTCAAATTCTTCATCTTCTAAATCGTTGCCTCAAAAATTATGGTCAAGTCAAAGAGTTTTGGTCAGTCTTATCTCTTAGGTCCAATTGGCTGTTCTTAAAGTGTTAAAACACTCTAGGATGTTCTAGAGTTTTAGGAAATGTTGAAATATCATTAAGGCCTATATAACAAACATAAGGGGTTGTGGAAATCAAATGATGTCGATATAATTCTAGATTCGTCTCTTATGAGTTCTAAAACCTCAAACTCTTGTGATTGGGATTGACAGGATTTATGATGTAGGAACTCTTAGGACCTAGAATTTCTAATATTGATCTACCATGTAATGTAGATCAAATCCAGTGAGCGCACAAAGCTTGAAGAATAATTTATTGATTGAAACGACTATTGACCATCCTCCATGAAAAATAAAGAATGATGGAAATTAATTTGGACAAAAAAATTATTGTTTACTAGAAATTTTCAATTATGCTATGATTCATGTGAGCTGCAAGCGTGATTTAAAATTCATGTAATAGGCAGAAATCCAAATTGCCTAAAATCTTATTAAAGATTGTCTATTTTCAACCAATCACTAAAAAACGTAGGAGAAGTGGGAAGTAAAGAATGAAGGAAAATAAGCCACTAGAAACATAAGCCTCAGCCATAGAGTTATTCAAGTCTCACACTTGTTCAAGGATCAAAATTCAAAATTAGATGAGAAGGACCTCAACATCCATCGTAAGAATTTTGTTTGTCATAATGATTCCGAATTCCCATATTTTAGATGAATAAATAGCAAATAAATGTTAAATTCCCAACAGGTATTAATATATTGCTAAAAATTACTATTGATTATTAACAAATTTAATGACAGACTAAAATAATCTTATTAAACTTATCAAATCTAAAATTTATAAAAAAATTTAAACATCCCTAACAAAAGAAAATTCAGAATTTATGACAGCATCACTCTTTTTTTGTTTAAGTGGCCTCCCAATTGTACATGTAAGTTATATCTCATATCTCTCAAGATTGGTGGGTTACTAATTTTTCCACAGCATGTTGGCCAAAGTGGAATCTCCATCTGTGCGATTTGGCATTTTTCAGCTTGTGAAAGATTGTCTAGAAGTGCAATATGATTTAACATCGGCTACTTATAAGTTCAAAATTGGCTTTTCTGATCATAGTTAAATTTCAGAAAGCTTGAAATTTTGGAAGTTATTGGTAAAAACGTTATTAGTTTCTAGTATCTTTATGTTTTATTTTTAAGGCATCCATTTGAAAATTTTACTTAACTTTTAAGCTTTCTCCATCTCTATTACAAGTAAGATTTATCAATGTATTGTAAATTGGGTTATAAGAGAGGTCAACTATTTGAAAGTTTTCTAAATTTTGCCAACCCTTTGTTCCTTAAAAACTTATGAACTTATGCGCATACTCTGTTGCATCTTTGTTATGTATATTAAAAGCCGCCTCAGCACTACTACAGTTTCCATAATTACTCTTTATAATGGTAGAGTTGGTTTGTCTTGCAGGAGCCGCTTTCTGCCTTAGCAGCTGAGTTTGAGTCAGGCAGCCCCATCCTCAAGGAAAAAATCAGGGTTGGATGAATTATTAACTCTTCTGGGATTAATTTATACGGAGACTTTTTCTTTTTCCATTTTTTACAATGACACTATTTCTCATGCAGATACTTGCTGAGCAATATACAGCTCTAAGGCGAACACGGGGAGATGGAAACTGCCTCTATAGAAGTTTTATGCTTGCTTATCTGGTACTTCTGGTTGAAATTTTCTCTACTGGTCTTTTTATCAGTATTATTGGATTTGCATTTTTGAAGTTAATGAGAAAATCTTTTGAGGTTTCTAGGAACACATTCTAGAAACAGAAGATGTTACTGAGGCTGAGCGAATTACTGGAAAGGTTGAACAATGCAAAAACACTTTGCAGAGCCTTGGATACACAGAATTTACATATGAGGATTTCTTTAGTGTAAGTTGATTAAAAACTCGTGTAGATAGATAGATAGACAGATATATCCTATTTCTCGGGTTCGAATCCATTTGGGTCGAATTAGCATATATAATTTACTTCTGTCATGGTTGTACAAAACTAGCCAACAGCTTGATTCGCCAACACAAAAAGGTATATGGGAATGAATAGTTCTTGTAGAAGTTGGAGAGTATTAGTTTTCATCTCCTATGCAGATGTATGCCTGTAGATAAGGCTAGAGATAGCTTTTTTGCTTGTTATTGACATTGATTTTTTTTTCCATGATGGGGTCTCTTTTGCATATGCTTTTCTTGCACATTAAATAGCATGCCTATAGGGATTACATGGTGTGCACTTCTGTCATTTATTTACTAGTTTCATATAATTCCTCATACCAACTTAAGTCTGAACATTTTGCTTTTTTTCTATGAAACAAACTTGCAGCACATGCATGCTCATGGAGCTTTTTAATATTTATTTCTCACTCTTTTGAGTCGTATTGTTGGCGTCTTACAACTTTTAAAACTAAAAGTACCGGACTATAATCGATGTGATTCAGATAGAACCTTGTTTTTGTTTTAAGTCGGTAATATCTGATTATTCATATCCAGCTTTGTGGAGTGATGGAAACCTGCACTGGCTTATCAAACATTCTTTGGGTCCAACCGCCTGTATTTTAGTCTTGATGCCCTTTAACTCTTTCTTGATGTTCTTTTCAATAAATAATAGAGTTACACTGTGGAGTTTCTTGCTGTTCGCTTACTTTTGGCAGTTTATTTGATTTCTAGATATTCATGGAACAACTGGAAAATGTACTGCCGGGTAAAGGACCTTCCATAAGGTATAAATCATTAGCGAATTCTCGTTGGTGTACTTTAGTTGAATAATTGTTAAAGTTTTTTTTCTATACATCAATGCTCTGTGAAATTTTTTCTGTACCATGCGTTTGTTTAATGGTTTTGCTTATCAAGGGAGTGGGTGTGGTCATTTGTGTTTTAGCATCGAGGAGCTTTTGTCAAGGTGCCGGGATCAGTTAATCTCTGACTATGGTAAGGGAATGTTTGCTCTTTTCTCTCTTCTTGCATTTATTTCTTCAAAATTCCTAATGATATTTGTATGTTAGTTGTAATGTTCCTTAGATTTGTCACTTCTGGGGAAATTCGTAAACGAGCAGAATTTTTCGAGCCATTTATTGCTGGTTTGACAAATACAAGTGTCGATCAGGTCAGTTGTGCTTTTACCAAATTGATATCTATGATACCTTTTTTTTCCCTATCTGAAATTAACTTGAATGTAGAATTATAACTAGATGATTGGTTTTTATTGTGGATTTGGAAATGCTCTGCGCAGACAAGGTTCCATGGGAAATTTAAATTATTTAATAACAAAAACATGTGAACCTGCGCTATCTTATTGGTGTCTTAATTGCATTGAGGGGGTTGGTTCCTTTTAAAATTAAAACGAACTCTTACAACTCAGAATATCACAAGTAACACCAGGTAGGGTAGGTTAAAGTTAGGTTTTAGTTTAAACTATATTAGTAGAGTTAACTACTTCAATGACACATATATTTCAAAGGATTGCAAACTAATATGTAATTACATCCTAAATTCCAATGAAGAAGATAAATTAACAATTTTTGAAATTAACCACCGAAGGATTGCAGTGACTACCAAGTTGTTGGTGATCCAATCACCCATTTAATATGTAGATCGGTGTAAACAAGGAATTGATGACGTTGGTCTTTATTGTTAGTGAAGAGCTAGATAATCTTGTGGCTTGTTCTAATGTCAAATTTTTGTAGTGTGTATGCTCTTTTTTGTAGTTGTTTTGGAAGCATGGTTGAAGGGTTGGAAGGTTAGGTTTGTAGGTTGCTTGGGATAATGTTGTACTAGGTTAGCTAGGTGGCCAAGAGGCATACCATGGTGGACAATTATTTTGTTGGAGTTTAGGAAATGGAAGGGTATATTTCTATAGTGAAGTGGGGCTTGCCTGAGAGCCCTTGAATGCGTTAAGGTTTTGGCTTGTGTGATGAGAGAGTTGAGGTTATGTGGAAATCTTTGGAGTTAATATAGGTTTATAAATTTGGTGGAAACTTTCAACGCTTATATAAGATTTCTTAGGTGTTGATGGAGGTTGAAGATTTTGATAGGAACTAGTTTTTTTTTTCCTTTTTTTATGGCAGATGCAGGGATAGATATAAAGGATAGCTTGGGTTAGTATTTGTGAGGAGAATAAGGTACGTTGTTCGTCAACAATAGAATTGAAGGTATGTTGACCTCGATTTTTGTGAGGTCTAGTATTTCTCGTAGGAGTTAGGATCTAGCCTTAGGGGTCTTCCTGCGACTATCTTAGAACCTTAGAAGTGGTGCCCGCCTCGTTTTAGTTCGACGTACTTCCGTCCTCTTTTGGAGTTTCGCGTGTGTGGTATCGACTTCTAACACTTAGAAGGATGAAACCGACATGAGGAAACCCAAAATGGATTCCTATAGGACCTTTCCGAGCCTTACGGTGGCCTTCTGCACAATTCGCACTCCCGCGCGCAAAGGCTTCGCAATTTCAGAGAGTCGACGTAGCCGATCGCCGCAATTCGCATTGCCTCCGCTGTTACTTGTCGAATGCTCAAGTAAACCTTTTGGGACGATCGATCGCGGGTCGATATTTTGTGAAATTTGAATTTCGACGCGTTTTGACCCGATTGTCGACGACGTCGTCCGAGCGACCCCGGATGACGAAACGGACTGCGCCAACGCGTCCGAAACGTCGATTTTGCCCCGGGAGGACATCCATTTTGTCGCGTCGTCGCGCGCGAGTAAATTG
>NEWO01000496.1:413331-427325 GCA_003013225.1 Phalaenopsis aphrodite | reverse complement strand
GAAATAAATAAGATAGATTTTACACAAACAAAGACTGCATCTACAGATTTTATCCGTTTCATCCGACTTCTTTAGTTACAGTCCATGCTATATTAATTTCGGAAGACAAATCACAATTAACGGTTCAGACTATAATAGATAGTGGGAGTACGACATCAGTAATAACACAAAATTTAATACCAAGTAGTTTTAAAAATTATCATCCTACGAATACAACTTCTTACATAGTGGGAGATAAAATATTAAAATTTAACAAATGCTTAATGAATAGTCAGATTAAATTTTTTATTGATCATACAATTGTAGAGTTATCTGAGAAATATAGTTTACCAAAAGTATTAGTACATGAGGCAAAAAATAAGAAGTTTATTTTGGGTCTTAATTTTATGCTAAGTTTAGAATGACAGATAAACATGACCAAAGACTACTTAACAATTTGTAAAAGAACCTCAGTAATTACTACTAATAAACATAGTAGTTATGTTTAAAAAAATAGAGAAAAATCTAAAAATAAATTAGATTTGAACCCTGAAGTTTCTAAATATCTAAATATTATTGTTATAAACAAGATAAAACATTTACTTATCAAATACCCAAACCATTAGAAAAAATATTTCAATTAGCTGAAGAGATCCAAGTAATAGGAGAGAATCCCTTGAAACATTAGGAGAAAAATAAAGAATTAGCAAATATACAAATTATAAACAAAGATTTAGTAATTAGAACAAAAGAATTAGTATATAGTCATTTAGATAAATTTTTTTTAAAATACAAATAAAAGAATTAAAAGACTTAAGGTTAATTAGGAATTTAAATTCAGAACATAGATCTGTAACATTCATGGTAAGAAATCATGCTGAAATTCTAAGAGGAAAAGCTACGATAGTTATAAATTATAAAAGATTAAATGATAATACTGAGAATGATGGATACAAAATACCTGATAAAGACATGTTAATAAATTTGATACAAGATAAAAAATATTTTAGTAAATTTGATTGTAAATCAGAATTTTGACAGATTAAATTAGATGAAGATTCTATAAAATATACTGCATTTACCACACTCTTAGGACATTATGAATGAATTATTATGCCTTTTGGATTAAAAAGTGCTCCTAGCATATTTCAAATAAAAATGGATAATATATTTAAACATTTAGATTACGTGCTGATATATTGATGATATTTTTGTAACATCACATACCTTAAAAAAACATTATAAGCATGTAGAAGAAGTATTAAGATTATGTATTGAATTGAAATTATATTATCTAAAAGGAATATATAGAATTCTTAGGACGAAAAAATAGGATAAAAAACAATAGAATTATTAGATCATATTTCAAAAAAGATACTAGAATTTTCAGATAAAATAAAAGATACAAAAGAATTATAAAATTTTTTAGGACATTTAAATTATGTTAGACCATATATAAAAGACTTAGGAAAAATAATTAAATCACCATACAAAAAGACCTCTTCAATTGGTGAAAAATATTTTAATATAGAAGATGTAAAAATTATACAAAAAATAATAGAACAAGTTAAAAAGTTACCAAAAATTAAAATTTCCCTTAGAAAAAGAATATAAAGTTGTAGTAGTAGACACCTCTGAAAATGGATGAGGTGCAGAATTAAGAGTAAAATCATATGAAGAAGCTTATTTAAATACTGAACAATTATGCAGATACGCCTTTGGTAGCTTTAGACAATTACCTTCAAGCATGACTTCTCTAGATTATGAAATATTAGGAGTTATTTATTGCCTTTATTTTTTTTGGTTTCTTTTTCCTTAAAAGATTTACTATAAGAACGGATTGTGAAGCTATACCACATTTTTATAAAAGTAAAAATGAAAGAAAAATATATAGTAAAAGATGGATTAATTTTGTAACTACTATAGAAGGAAATAGATATAATGTTAGCTTTGAACATATTAAATGAAAAAATAATTTTTTATCTGATTTCCTTTCTAGAGCAATAAAACATGACGATTTAAAATATTTAGATTTTAAACCTCCATAAATTTTATATTAATCATATAAGTTTTATTTTTCTTGCAGGATAGCGCAAAGAATGATTAAATTTGGTCATCTAAAGCCACCAAATAGGCATGAAATAAATCTCTACAATTTAAACATAAAGATCAATTACCAAAACCATTAAATCTCTTTCAAAATAATATTTTAGATAACTTATGGTGTAATAAAAGTAATACATCTATGATGGTTCATACTTTAAATTCTGAGAACAGAGATCCGTATTCCGAAAATAGAGATCTAAATTTTAAGAAAAAATTAAAAACCCATGAAGAAAATTACAGATTTCTCCCTTGCGGGGAGGAACTAATGACTACTCACGCAAATCATGCAAATTCATTTTAAAAAATTTGCTACAGTAACTACAAATTAATTTGACTAAATAAACATAAAATAACTACTGATTACTTTGTTAAAAAGAAAAGAGAAGTAGCTAAACATTATAATACTTTGCAAAAAGAAAAGAAAAGTATCTAAATATTAACATAGCTAAAAATTTATGTAGCTAAAACATTACGTAGCTATAGAAAAGAGAAGTGGCTACTGATTACTTGGCTAAAAAAAAGAAAAATAGCTAAGAATTAATTAGCTAAAAAGTTACGTAACTAAATCATTACGTAGCTAAAATAATTAAGTAGCTAAAGCATTAAGTGACTAAAGAATTATGTAGCTAAAAATTACTTGTAAAAATTTTCTAAAAGAAAATTTTTTGAAAAGAAAACTTGCTACATCTTTATTTGCTTATAAAAAATATTTACAAACCATTCCTACATGATGTAGATATACCTACAGACTCTTGACCTTCGCAAGAACAAAAGAGAAAAGAGGGGCTAGTGGAGTGGAGAGGATGAATATGTGGAGAGGAGTGGATGGAGAAGAGTGGAGAGAAGTGGAGAGGAGAGGAGTGGAGAGGAGTGGAGAAAAGAGGAGTGGAGAAGAGAGGAGGTATGAGTGGATGAGAGGAGGAGGGAATGAGAGGATGGATGTGGATGAGTGAGCCTTGCCTCTTTATTTATAGTCATGAGTCTTGGTAGTCGAAATAGTAGCTTGCATAGTGATTTTGAAATCTTCTCCTTTCATGATAAAAGAGAGGGGTCCTTTAAATTATGCTTTTAAAAGTGGTGGCCAAAGTTTGAAAAAGTAGTTCCATGTTACCATTATTTTAGAAGGAGAATATTTCCTTGCATGGTAACATCTTGATGCTTTATCCTGGTAAAATCCAATTTTACCGTCGGTAAAAAGTAAATAGTAAATTTTTTTTTTTACTTTTACTAATTACGGTTCCATGGCATTATCGATGTTGAATATCTCAATATCATCCAGTCTTTCTAACCATTGTTGATTCTGTTCTTCTAATGCCTCTATATTCTGTTCTTCCAATGCCTCTATATTTTCTGGGCTGGGTATATGTGATAATATCTCGAACATGGTTGTAAGATCATCAATACGTTTGACTGTATATGGATTGATTGCTCTAATATGTTCAAGTAGATTATTTTTATGATGATATAATTTGAATCTGAATATCTTTCCCCTGATTATTTTGTCATCAAGGTATACCGTCATACTTTCATCTTGATAAACCATAAAAGTTCCTCAAGGACAAGAATACCCATCACGTAAACTGGTTATTTGATAGATCCTGAAATTGGCCAGAGATTTTTCTGCTTTGTTGAGATTGAGACTTTCATGGATTTCTCGATCGCTTTGCCATGCTCTGTAGTATCTGAGAGTCTTTATAATTTTTATAATATGCTTAGTTCTATCTGTTAGATTTTCAAAATAGGGAGGAACGGATCTGAAGAATAATGCTAATGAAAAAATATCATCATTATTTAGTTTATATACATGCCATATAATTCTTCTTAATTCATTATGAGGTATTAAGGCTAATTGGCTATTTAATTCATCTTTATGAATTATTAATTTTGATATTAATCCATAGTTAAATAAATCTTTTATTTCCCAACTTAAGAATTTTTTGCAAATTGCTAGTTCTATTGAAATAGTTATAATATCAAAATTTTTTATACAGTAATTGTAACAACATGATTTATCTACTATTAAGTTATAATGTACAAAAGATGCCCCATTAAATGCATTTCTTATGTCATAAGCCATCATTAAATCTTTACAACATTTTATCATTTTATTTTTATTATCTATTTTTATTTTATTAAAAATTTTTGATTTTATGGTTTCAGGTAAATATGGAATATATAAATATTGTAATTGTTTTTCTATATTATTTTTAGAGATGTCCATAATTGTTTCAATAAAATATTCGTTTTCTTTTAATAGATTCTCTTTCTTCTTTTAGTTTAAGAGTTTTTTCTTTTTTTTTTTCTTTAAATTGTTTTTCGAACTCTTCAATTTTATCTTGTTAATTAGGAGATATTTTTTCAGTTTGTAAATTTTGTATTATATCGTTAGTTTCCATAAAGTTTATAGTTAAGCAATTTAAAGTATGAACCATTATAGATGTATTATTTTTATTACAACATAAGTTATTTAAAATAGTATTTTGAAAGAGATTTAATGGTTTTGGTAATTGATCTTTTTGTTTAAATTGTAGATTTATTTCTTGCCTATTTGATAGTTTTAGATGATCAAATTTAATCATTCTTTGCTCTATTCCTGCAAGAACAATAAAACTTATATGATTTATGGAGGTGTAAAATCTAAATACTTTAAATCTTCATGTTTTATTACTCTAGAAAGGAAATCAGATAAAAAATTATTTTTTCCTTTAATATGTTCAAAGCTAACATTATATCTATTTCCTTATATAGTAGTTACAAAATTAATTCATCTTTTACTATATATTTTTCTTTCATTTTTATTTTTATAAAAATATGCTATAGCTTCACAATCAGTTCTTATAATAAATTTTTTCTGTAAAAATAATCTAAAAGAATTAAGTGCATTAATTACTCCTAATATTTCACAATCTAGAGAAGTCATGCTTGAAGGTAATTGTCTAAAGCTTCCAGAGACGTATCTGCATAATTGTTCAGTATTTAAATAAGCTTATTCATATGGTTTTACTTTTAATTCTGCACCCTATCCATTTTAAGAGGCGTCTACTACAAATTTATATTCTTTTTCTAACGGTAATTTTAATTTTGGTAAATTTTTAATCTGTTATTTTATTTTTTTTATTATTTGTACATCTTCTATATTAAAATATTTTTGTCCTGTTGAAGAGGTCTTTTTGTATAGTGATTTAATTGTTTTTCATAACTCTTTTATATATGGTCTAGCATAATTTAAAAGTCCTAAAAATTTTTGTAATTCTTTTGTATCTTTTATTTTATTTGGAAATTCTAGTATCTTTTTTGAAATATGATCTTGTAATTCTTTTGTTCCTTTTCCTATTTTTTGTCCTAAGAATTTTATATATTCTTTTGCTATTTCTATTTTCTTTTTAGATAATATAATTCCATTTCAATACATAATCTTAATACTTCTTCTATATGTTTATAATGTTCTTTTAAGGTATGTGATGTTACTAAAATATCATTAATATATATCAGCACGTGATCTAAATGTTTAAATATATTATTTATTTTTATTTGAAATATGCTAGGAGTATTTTTTAATCCAAAAGACATAATAATCCATTCATAATGTCCTAAGGGTGTGGTAAATGCAGTATATTTTGTATAATCTTCATCTAATTTAATCTGTCAAAATTCTGATTTACAATCAAATTTATTAAAATATTTTTTATCTTTTATCAAATTTATTAACATGTCTTTATCAGGTATTTTGCATTCATCATCCTCAGTATTATCATTTAATCTTTTATAATTTATAACCATCCTAGCTTTTCCTCTTAGAATTTCAGCATGATTTCTTACCATGAATGCTGCAGATCTATGTTCTGAATTTAAATTCCTAATTAACCCTGTCTTTTAATTCTTTTATTTGTATTTTAAAATTTTTTTTATCTAAAAGACTATATTCTAATTCTTTTGTTCTAATTACTAAATCTTTGTTTATAATTGGTATATTTGCTAATTCTTTATTTCTTTCCCAATGTTTCAAGGGATTCTCTCTTATTATTTGATTTCTTCAACTAATTGATATATTTTTTCTAATGGTTTGGGTATTTGATAAGTAAATGTTTTAACTTGTTTATAATAATAATTTAGATATTCAGAAACTTCAGGGTTCAAATCTAATTTTTTTTTAGATTTTCTCTATTTTTTAAAACATAACTACTATGTTTATTGGTAGTAATTATTGAGGTTCTTTTACTAATTGTTAAGTAGTCTTTGACTATGTTTATTTATCCTTCTAAACTTATCATAAAATTAAGACACAAAATAAACTCTTAATTTTTTTGCCTCGTGTACTAATATTTTTGGTAAACTATATTTCTTAGATAACTCTACAATTTTATGATCAATAAAAAATTTAATCTGACTATTCATCAAGCATTTGTTAAATTTTAATATTTGATCTCCCACTATGTAAGAAGTTGTATTCGTAGGATGATAATTTTTAAAATTATTTGGTATTAAATTTTGTGTTATTACTGATGTCGTACTCCCACTATCTATTATTGCCTGAACCGTTAATTGTGATTTGTCTTCCAAAATTAATATGGCATGGACTGTAATTAAAGAAGTCGGATGAAACAGATAATAATCTGTAGATGCAGTCTTTGTTTGTGTAAAATCTATCTTATTTATTTCATTGTATTTTTCTATATCTTCTAAATCAATATTTCTTTTTGTGTTGATCTCTTTGGATATTCTCATTTTCCGAACTAATTTTATTAAATTTTGATTCTCTAGCTATTTTTCTCTTTTTCATTTCTTTTTCAGAACTTGTTTTTTCAGAGATTGATTCTTTTTCACAAGTCTTGTCTACTGTTTTCTTTCTTTTTTTTGTACTAGATGTTTCTTTTTCAGAATTTAATAATTCATATTTCTTAGCGCTGTCCTTTGATTCTTTTCTTGGTGATCTGTCTAATCTTTTCTTTTTTGTGCTTTATTCAGAACTGTCATTTTTAGAAACTGATTTTTCTTGCATTTTTTCACCTTTTTCTTTTGATTCCTTTCTTATAGTTCTTTCTAACTTTTTCTTTTTATCCCTTTTTTCCGAGCTGTCTTTTTCAAAAATTGATTTTTCTTGTCTTTTCTGTACTTTTTTCTCTTTCAGATCTAGAATATTTTTTTATTTTTTCTTCTGAGTCATATTCTTTCATTTTTTATTTAATTTTTTCATCTTATATTCTATCTTTTGCATTTTCATATCATGATCCTTATCTTTATCTTCTAATTCTTCTAATCTAAAAAGTATCTTTTCAATATTAAGATTAATTTTTTCTAATTCGAATTCTATCTTTTCTAGTTTTTTGTGTGCATTTATATCATCTTTTGGTTTTATAAAATCTCTATCATTAAGATTATGATGTTTCTTTAAACATAAAGGACATAGTTCTATTAAGCATAACTGACACTTATATCTATGATGTTGATCTGGATAATAATTACAATAAATACATTCCTTAGTCATGCTACATTTTCCTAATTCAAAAAGATGATTACCGGGTTCTTTACTTCCCATTTTAAATTTAAAATTTTATCAGAGTAATAATCTAAGTCTAATGTCTAAACCCATCACTCTTCCGCGCATTTAAAATTAATTCTAAATTAAATCCTAAGATGAAATTTAATATTAATTTTAAATGGTTAGGCTCTGATACCAAAAAGGTATAGAGATTTTTATTGAATTGAACAGGCAAGATGACTAATGTTTACATTGGACAATTAAGCTTGGAATCTTCTTGCATTTAGTTCAAATTATTGGAGCTTGTAAAACTGGCATTTTTCTATTTTTCAGCAACTTAAGCTTCTAGTAAAGTAGAGTTGTTGAAACTTTTATGTCTTACATCTTGCATTATGCCCATAGGTGTTGTTGATGGCCTTGACCACTCTGAGAGGCTTGATGAGTTGGGTGTTTTCTTTGATTTGTTTGTAGTCTTATTAAATCAATTAGGATTTTCTACCATAAAATACCCCTATCTGCCCTCTTCTTGAGCCCGTCATTAACATCTCTCATTCGACAAACGACCATCACTACTCCCTTTTGCTACTCAACAAAGCTAGCGGGCAAACCCCATCTACTTCTCTCCTATCCTGTTGACAACACTCCCAATGCCTTAATAAACCTCTATGGAAGACACCCCACTATCCAATGCCTTAATAAACCTCATTGACAAACTCTTCCATCTCCCCTCCTCTATCCACACACATTGTCGTTGATTTTCTTCCATATCCTCAAATTTTTCTTACTTAGCTACTATCGATGGACTTCTTTTCCATGCTGAGCCGCTCATCAACTATTATACACCAAACCTTAAAACTCATGATACTATCTCTTTTCATGCATATAAGCTCTCACCTTATGATTTTCATGCACATCCCTACCAGGTATCACACAACCATTGCTTTCAACAATGCTAATGCTACTTACTCTAGCTACTGCAACCTGTATACTTAGTTTGCAACGCCCATCAAGATTGGTGCCAACATGCTTAAACACTCCAAGTTTCCAGGCCTTTGAGTCGATCATAGAAGTGAATAAGAGTTATCATGATTATAAAAAAATGACATCATCGTCGTCGTCATCATCATCATAATTAAGATAATTTCACAATGGTGATGATGATTATCATTACAATTTAACATGTCGAGATCCAAATCGAGCAAAGTCAATTTAATTTGGATTTACACAAGACAAGATTGAGCGGACACCTAAGTCACCTTGATGGGAATGATAGTTCATGTACGCAAACTGAATTTAGGCCACATTTATGGAATTTTTTTTCTTTATTGTGTACTCAATTGGATGCGGTGAAATTGAGTCTTGCTCAAAACTAAGTTGGTCATACTTGGATATTATTGAATATCTATTCACCTAGAGGCTTAATTGGGTTGCGTATATTAATCGAGATTTGTCGGAGGCCATGAGATCAGCAAAACCCACTTAAGGCCAATTAATGCATTCCAAACCATTCAAGTGGCTTGAGTAAACTTTATTAAGTAAATAAAATGCAGTGGAGTGCATGTCCTAGTTCAGGATAGCACTGCTGTCCAAGATTAACCAGATGCTGCCATTTCTTTACGATTTTAATATATAGAGAGGTCATTAAGGGCTTCAACCGAACATGCATGTTGGCGACCTTGTAGTTAAGAAACGAAAGAAGCGGATGCTATTTCTTTAGGTTATTATTATAATTCAATAGCGGCTCAACAAAATATGTTGGTTGACAATCTTGTAGTTGAGAAACAAAAGAATGAGGAATCACTGCTTGATTAATTTTTATGTTGAAAAAATTTTAGCATAAAGATTGAGCCTTAGCTAAGAGAAGAATATGTCATCGACTTCCTCAAAAATATGGACGTCCCCATGTTCTTATATCCACAAAAATTTTATAATCAATGTCTTTAAAGTGTTACTCGGCTAAGTGTCAACTTGTGGATGAAATGCTTTTGCACCATACATGCTGAACTAATAAAAACAAAAATAATTGGTTAAGACAATCAAGATCCATAAAGCATTTACCCTGAATGATAAGGGGAAAAGCGTAATCAACAGCAACTAAGTTAATGAATAAAATTGAAAGCCACTATAGACCCTCCTCATAGGACAACATCAACAAGCAACAGCTTTTTAAGAGGGAATGTTGACATAAAATCTTAAAAAAATTGCTAAAGAGTTTACTTCAGCTCTAAGTCGAGTTGATTAGAAGAGTTGGATAGATGGAGGGTTGTGAAACCATTTTAATGCCTATAGGCAGCCAAAAGAGCTTCCCTTCCTTCTATTGTGCAGTTGAATTACACTAAAGCTAACAGATCCTTTGAGGGGGGGGGGGGAAGATCAACCACCATGGATAAAATTGTTGAAGAAATGGAGGGATTCCTATTATACTAGCCTTAATGTCGACGGGTTTCTTTTTCTCTTTGAGCCCCTTTCCTCCTAATAAGCTTCCATTGCTATGCTTTATTATTTTAGCAGCTCCAATATGAATTGAGTATGCTATTACTTTGAGCTATCATCGTCCGTGTCAAGTACTTCTAGAACATGCTCAATCTTAGATTGCACTTTGAGCCTTTTCAATCTCAGATGAATTCTCGATATTACTGCAGTATAATATTTCTTGGTATATTTCCACCTCAATTTGCTCAGGTTAGGTTGGTGGTGCAATCCATGGCTATTAATCAAGCTCTCTAAAAGTTATAGTGTTAACCCTCTGAATTTTGGTAGATTGGGTCCACAAAGTCTATTATAGGACTACGTATTAGAGAGATGTTAATCGAGTTAACCACCTCTCATTGCTCTCAAATTTAATGTTGACAACTTGGTTTTGGACATAAATTGATGTCTTTTATCAAGAATATTTACTTTCTCTAAATTATTATATTATTACCTAATTTGGAGGAAACTCTAAGAATCTTTGAGGCACTATTCTCCATAAGTCCCATGATGCTCTTCTTGAAACTTCAAAAGAGCAAGTGGAAATCCACTAGTGCTGCGTCAAGTTCTTGTGTTTCTTTGTTTTATTGGGATTTGTTAGGGAGAGGTGGGATAGAGGAGTGGATTCTTTTTTCTAAAGTGAGCATGACATAAGAGAAAAATAGGGGTGGTGGTGGTCATGGAAGAAGATTTTCTCTTATTATTGTTGGTATCAAATTTAGTTGATTTTCTAAAAAAAATAAAGAGATGATCCCTTAAGTCATTTATGATTACTATTTTGGTAACTGATCAGGAAAGTTTAAACAGATCGTGAATGTTAAAATTTTAACTGTCTTATCTCTTAATAGAAAAATAGGGGTTGTGGTGGTAATGAAAGAAGATTTTTTTTTAAAGTGTGCATGACATAGGAGAGGGATAGAGGAATGGATTCTTTTTTCTAAAGTGAGCATGACATAAGAGAAAATTAGGGGTGGTGGTAGTAATGGAAGAAGGTTCTCTTATTATTCTTGGTATCAAATTTAGCTGATTTTCTAAAAAAAAATAAAAAGATGATCTCGTAAGTCATGTATGATTACTATGTTGGTAACTGATCATGAAAGTTTAAACAGATCGTGAATGTTAAAATTTTAACTGTCTTATCTCTTAATAGAAAAATAGGGGTGGTGGTGGTAATGAAAGAAGATTTTTTTTAAAGTGTGCATGACATAAGAGAGGGATAGAGGAATGGATTCTTTTTTCTAAAGTGAGCATGACATAAGAGAAAAATAGGGGTGGTGGTAGTAATGGAAGAAGGTTTTCTCTTATTATTCTTGGTATCAAATTTAGCTAATTTTCTAAAAAAAAATAAAAAGATGATCTCGTAAGTCATGTATGATTACTATGTTGGTAATTGATCATGAAAGTTTAAACAGATCGTGAATGTTAAAATTTTTAGTGTCTTATCTCTTAATAGAGATTATCAAGGGTTTTGATTTTAAGAACACCCTATTGAGATTGAAGTTCTAGTTAATAGGAGTTAATTGGAGGATGATCAAACATCTCTTGACCTTGACCAAGATCAACTGGCAAAAATTTTAGTCCTTTGGATGACAACAAGGAAAACATGATGATAATGTTGACTTCTTTCTTTGGAAAATTTGTTTTTTAAAATTTAAATTGTGTAAATCTTTCCTTATTTTTGTTGAGTTAGCTCACAAAGGATAATATTGCTTGCTATTTTATGGAGTTATTTTAGTTATGATAAGATTCTTTTTAATTGTGATTTTAGTTTTCAAGAGCATAAGTCAAGTTCAAATGATATTTGTTGTAATTTTTATATTTTAATGCCAAATTTTTGTAAATAGCATCAAGCCCATTCTCACTTCTATTTAGAAAGGTTTTTTTGGGGGTGTGCCTTTTGGTGAGGCATAAGCCATTTTGCCCCAAGTCCACGATGGGGGCGCAAATCTCACAAAACTTACGCCCGAAAACACTCGGAGTGCAATTTGCGCCTCATAGGGTGTACACCCCACTTATTAATTGAATAGAAAAGGGAAAATTTTTTTCTAGTTTTGCATACCTATCTGATTCACATTGATTCAAGTGTCTCATGCACGCAAAAGATCTTTTGTAGCTCTATGCTTCCTCCATTGCATGTAAAGTCGCAATCGTCTGCGTAGTCGTCTTCTTTGTTCCTCGCACGTAGGTAATCTTGCAGTAGGGGATCTCACCTTCTGCTTTGCTCTCGCACGCAGGTGCATTTGCTTTGCCCCGCACACAAGAAATCCCTAGTTTGCTTCGTCCCACACACAGACAATCCCACGACTTCCTCTTTGGCAGGTACGCAGACAGAAGATCACGCGACATTTGTTTCTCCTCGCACTTGCAGCGTCTGCTTCTCTCCCGCACCTGTATAATCTCTCTCGTTGCGGTGCAATCTGATTGATTTGGTAAGAATTTTGATTGTTTTGTGCTTTTTATTGTTTTACGAGTCATTAATGGATTGCCACTATAACTACATTGAGTTTACTGTAGCTACATAATTTCACTGTAACTACAACAAACCACAAATTTAATTTTTTAATGTTTGCAATTTGCTAGAGATTACACAATCCATTAACTTATAAAAAACTTTTTCATGTTTGTTAGAGGTAGATTAATCTTTTTTTTTATTTTAATGCATAAGGTTAGTTATTAACTTTTAATAGAAAGAGGGATTGTGTGACCGCAAGTAGTCGCCTATCAAGTCAGACTTTGCATGACAATATATAACAACCACATCTAAAGAAAAATATTTTAGATGTAAGTTTTACAATTAAGTGTGTAGTGGAATAATAAATAGGATGCAACATCTTGCCGACACACACAAGGGTATTAAACCATGTACTAATGCCCCCACCGAAATTCAAATGAAATGCAAGAATGCATTAGAAGATGCGGAAGTTAAAGCAGAACGTGACAGTGTATTAAATAACATTAGAAGTAGCATAAATAATTTTTGTGAAAGTGAAAATTCTACCGACTCATCATTATTTGACTCCTCTCAGAGGCCACGTAGAGTTATTGGTTCAATGGATTCTTTCACTATACAAGAAATTTTACTCTAAATTTTAAGTGGAAAAGAGCTGAAGAATGGAATCATGTATGACAATTGGTAGATTCTGCTACTCAGTTGAAATCACATTTAATGTTGCTAATGACCCATATTATATGTCTATGTTTGAAGCAGCCGTTAATTTTGGATCTGGTTTTACTCTGTCTGCAATGCATGAATTAAGAATTTGGATATTCAAAGATGAAGTTGCTACAATCAATAAGATGTTAGAGCATAAAAGGATATAGAGTAAATACGAGTGTTCGATTATGCCAGATAGTTGGACATATAGAAAAAATAGAATTTTGATGACGTTTCTTGTGAACAATTCAATGAAGATTTTTTTCTTAAATTTGTGGATGCTTCTAATGCTATAAAAAGTGACGAGTTACTATTCACTTATTTGGATGACGTGATTGAGAAAGTGAGAAAAATGTGGTGAAAATTATAATAGATAATGAGTCAAATTATGTGAAAAAAGATAATGAAAAAAAGAATATATTTATTGGACACATTGTGCAGCACATTGTATTGATCTAATGTTAGAATATATTGGAAAATTGATGATTCACGAAAACACACTGCAAAAAGCAATACAAGTTAAATTCATATATGGGCACAAATGGGGTTATTGGCTAGATTAGATTTTTCACAAAGGAAAGGGATCTCATTTCTCCAACCATTCAAAGTATTTACAAGCAGAAGCAGTCACTTCAGGCAATGTTCTTAGAATCTTGATGTTCTAGTTAATGGGCTAAGAAGACAAGGTATAAAAACTCAAGCTGTTATTTTGTTTGATCCATATTTTTGGGGTCAACTTGCTTACTGTATCAAAATTGTTGTACCACTTGTAAATGTTTTGAAAGAAGTTGACTTAAAAGAAAGACC